>VDFB02373961.1:0-17187 GCA_007258455.2 Sequoia sempervirens | reverse complement strand
TTGTGCAACTGCCACCAAGGATCACCTCCTGCAAGGCACTCTGCATCAAAACCAGGATGTGCACCACCTCCTCCATCTCCTCCACCACCATCATCACCCTCGTCATCTCCTCCATCATCATCACTACCCTTATCTCCACCGTATCCCTCCTCCTCATCACCATCACCTCTTCCTTGTCTCCATCCAGGTGGCCTATCCTCATCATCCTCAAATCTTGGTACAGGCTCATTAGACCTCAAAATCCTTGGAAAAGGATGCTGACCAAAATACACTGAATACTCCTCACTCATGTATCCCTCGACTATCTTCAGATGATAATCCCATAGCACTGGTTGCAAATGAAGGTACTCATCACAAGCAACATCATAAGACAATGCAGGTCCCCACTCGGTCACATCCTACTATTTGCAGGCATACATAGTTAATCCCTGGGGCATCCCTTGGACCCTAATGTACTGTCTAAGCACTCTCAGCAACAAGAATCTCTCAATGATATAATGATACCTCCCAATAAGGTATTTGGAAGTCATGAAGTAAGGAACTTCCAAGTGATCCTCGACCCACTGCTCACAATCTACATAGGGCCGCTAGGTAACTGCATCCAGGTCATCCAACACCCATCTCTAATACTCCAGTTTTCCCAGCTTATGTTGGACAACTGCACCTGCATAACCCTAGATATAAGGCCTCCAAAATGGTCGAAATCTATCCATCTCTGACTGTGTCACTGCAATATGCTCCCAGGCCCAGACCTAGAGCAATGTAACTCCTGCTAACAAGCTAGCTCCTCTGAGATATACCACTTGGTGCAAATCATGATATAGGTGTGCAAGCATACATGAAACCCAGGAAAAATGGGTTCCAAACTGGATCATCTGCTCTAAAGTGCGACCCCAACCGATGCAAAATCCATTTTCCCTCTTGTCGGGACATAAGAAGCCACCGACAAATCCTGCAAGAATGGAAGGAAAAGGGGAATATCTAGCAAACATCTCCTGCCATGGTATCTAGTATCTAGCAATATGATCATCCTAGAAAACATGACATAATGCATCTGTACCTCTCTGCTCTGTGTGATCATAAGTCACAATATCACCTACTACAGGAATCCGCAAAATCTTGTACACATCCTCTAGCATAACAGTCATCTCTCTGGTAGGCAAATGGAAAGTGTAGTGGTCGCTATGCCACCTCTCTACCAATGTTGTCAACAATCCCTAGTTAATCCTAACTCGAGGCATATCAATCAATGATGATAGACCACATCACTCAACAATATCCCTATCAGCACGGGACAACAGTGGAATCATCGCCCAAGTGCACGGGAATCACTCTCGAGACTGAAGGTTATCTAAATCCATCTCCTATCATTTTACAACATCGTGAATCAGCATATCAATGAAATCAAAGCAGCAAAATAATCAAACATCAATCAATCAACCTATTAGTTCTAATGATATTTTCATCAAATCTCGTCAACATTTTTTTTTATTCTTGCCTATCATGAGGTCAAAACTACATCATCATTAGTGTATCTCACCTATCATGAGGTCACTAAATCATCTATCCTATCATCAATACCTAATCATTGGCTGACGTGATCAAACATCACAAATTTCAAGGAGAAAAATAACAAAATCTTCAATATTCCCTGGAAGCACCAAAACAAACCTTTTGAAGTGCCAAAAGTGGTGGAAATTCCATTCTATGATGTAGAAGAGTCATTTTAACCGATGCACTAAAAAATTCCTCAGATGCGCCGAAGAACCAGTTTGATGCGCCATTTGGTAGATGCGCTAGAGAATTCCACTGAAGCGCCAGGGAATCTTGTAGGAGCACCATTTTATTGGAAGCATCGAAGAATCTCTCCTATGTGCTGAAACTTTGGGCAAAAGCATCATTTCCTAGATTGGACCTAGTGACAACTTGGAAGTGCCATTACAAGTGACAAAAGCGCTAAAAGTGGAAGTGCCAAAACAAACTTTGTAAGTGCTAGAGAATCTCTCTGAAGCACTAAAACTTTAGGCGAAAGTACCAAAAAATCTAACCTAAGCGCTGCGAAAAACTTCAGAAGTGTCGAAATAGTTTTGAAATTTAAAATTCAAATTAAAAAACATGAAAAATTCATTTCAAAGTCACAAATGAAGGTTTCAAAATCTTTATCGGAGGTCCATATCCCGCTGGCTGATTATGATGTCGTACCCACTCGAATCGATGAGTTTGCAGAGGGATCACCATCTTGCACAAAAGCTCAAAAAAAAAATGCTCTCTCACTTCAACAAATTTCAAATCACAAAATGCACAAATGAGCTCTTTTTCACTTTTTACCTCTTAATAAGAGTAATTAAAGCAGGTAATTTTGGTGGCATATTTTAATTTCTTTTAAGGGGCAGTTAATTGGGGCAGCTTAAAATCTTTCATAGTAAGAGATAAATCGCTAGAATATTATCAAAGTAGAATTTTATCATCATCCTTATCACAAATCAATTGAATTTTTTCAAAATCACCAAAAATATTTTATTATCATAAATTCCTCGATATATCTCCTGAGGGGGCATACAACCGTAATCTCCTAGAAATCAATGTCTGGGGCATCGTTAAAAAATTTAGCAGCACTGGAAAAAAAAAAAATTCTTTGAAGTAACGCGTAAACACATCACTTCAAAGAGAGGAAAAATGTATACATCGAAAATTGGTATGGAGAATATTAATTAAATATCGATTATTTAATTAATAAAATTTTTATTCCTCTACTATATAAATAAATTGCAAATTTATTTACATAGTTCATATTTTCTAAATTCCTCTATTCTAATTCACCCTCTTCATGATTTAATTGAAATAAACAAATCTAAACAATTTGTTTTATTTGAATCCCTCTCATTAAATTTGAATTTTTAAATTCAAATTTGTCACATTTCTACATATTTCTTTAACTACCTTCCACCTCACCCTCCAACTCACCATGTGTCACATGAAAATAATAATAATAATTTTCTAAAATGGATATTTGTTCTCAACAATTATAACCACCTTCAAGACACATGGCTCCTTCATTCAAATGATTCCTTCTTACACTTGGCAAGATGGTTTTACTAAAGGGAACAATTGCCTTGTTTCCTCCATCCTTCTCATTCTTCACTGTCAATATCTCCAAATCAAATCTCAATCATTCATGGCTGCCAACTCACCAAATGCCTTGATAAAATCTATAAATTGAGGCCCATTTACAGATTTTTCATAAGGAGCATTTGCATAACATCACTCTGCAGGAATTCATTCAAGTCTTTAAGAACTTAGTTTGCATTTTCAATTCAGCATTTTAGAATAGCCTAGCAATTTGTTTAGAATCATGGCTCCTTTAGATGTTTCTTAGTTTAATTTAGCATTTAGGATCATATACATTTCATTTTTATTAGCTTAATTCTTCATTGTATCATTTCCATATCACTTTGTATATAGCAATTCACTCACCATGTCATTTCACCATTTTGTCCAGCTGAATCATTCAATCATGTAGACGTAGACTTAGATTTTGCATTATAGATAAATAGGCTACTTGTTTCTTAGATGGCATCCCAATGATTTGTGCATGAATAAGATTTGAAAGCATAATTACTAGGACATTTAAGATTAGAGGAAGATGGGATGTTTTTAAGGAACTATTATTGAATTATGTTTGATTAAGTTAGATTTCCTTACTGTAATGATTTCCATCTAAGTGTGTTGTTAATTTGATATAATTCGCGCATATTTTCTTACACACACTTTGTGGTTGGCGGTTGTTAATTTTGGGGGTTGGGTGGTTATGGCTCTAGCTGGGGCATCCTTTATGCCCAGTGGTGAGTATTTTCCCCTCTCTGGTGGTGTGGAAGCCTTCTTTGTTGAGGTTCGGGCTTTTTCCTATGTTGGGCTTCTTCCTCTGGGCTTAGCTAGATGCCTTGGTGTCTGGTGGCATTTATGGAGTTTTGTTTTCTTTGGTTCTTCGGTGGTTCTTTTCCAGTGGAGACTGGTGAAGCTTCTTCTTTTTTCGGTTACTCCCATGTTTTTGTGCTTTAAATGGTTTTCTTTTTTTTGGGAGTGTCTTTTTTGGCTTTGGGGTGGGATTTTTCCTTCTAGTGCTCTGCTCTCGTAGCTCCCTTGCTCAGGGTTGGTGTGCCTTAAGAGGTTGGGCTTTAAAGATTTCTATGCTACTGAGGATTTTGGGGAGTGGTGCTCTTCCGTCCCTTCTATTGCTGGTTGTGGTTCTCTGGTTGGCATTGGTTGCTCCTTTTTTGTTTTGTTAGCTAGAATCCCCTTTTGGTCCTTATTGCTCTTTATGCGGTTGGGGTGTGGGTTTGTTTTGGCTACCTCTGTTGAGGTGTTCCTATCTTTTGTGGAGGTGCTAGAGCATTATGCTCTTGGTGAGTTTCTTTAGTTGAAGATGTTCTTGGTTGGTTTGGATGGGATGCTTCTAACGTTCCTTATATTTTCCCATGATTTTATTTTTAGTATTTTGGTGGGTTTTATCACAGTGTTTCTCTTGTTGGCCCTTTTTCTCGATGTGATGATGGATGTTAGGCTTCTTCCTTCTATTGGTTGGTTAGCTCTCTTCTCTTTTTTCCAGTCTGATTCTTCTATTGAGGTGAAGATTACTCCTATTGAGGTGGATCCCTCTCTTCTAGAGGTAGAGTTTGGGATTGTGGATTTGTGGACGAGCTTTCCTTGTTGTTGGTCTACTCTATTATAGTACCTATTGAGGTGGTGCACACTCCTATGGATGTGGAGTTGTTTCTTGTTTCAACATGATTGTAGTGGTGGTAAGGTCCTTCTTAACATCTACTCCTATAGAGGGGAGCTAACTCCTTTTTAGGTGGGGTATGTTTCAACTCTTCATGTGTGGGGATGTTGCAAGAGAACTTCTTCTTCCCATTGGTGTGACTGGATGACCTCCTTCCTAGTGGTTCTTGAAGGTTTTCATGTGTGTTGTGGGTTTAAGGTCCCCGATAAAACCTGGTGTGATGTGAAGGACTCTGTTCCCTATTATCTGAATGTTAGTGGGTTTTAGGTTCCCTTTTAAACTTGTTATGGGTTCAAGATCCCTTGTAAAACTTGGTTGTGTTTTGGGTTGTAGGTTCTCATTAAAACCTATTTTAATCCTTGTAGATTTGGGTAGTCTTGTAGTTTAATTGATAATATGCTACTAGTTGGCTATTGGTGGTCTTTTTTGTATTCATGAGCAACTTGTTCTTCTTTGTGTGGGTTTTGGGTCCTTGTCAAAACCTTCTTGTTAATGGTTTTGGGTCCATTTAAAACCTACTATAAATGGTTTTAGGTCCATTCAAAACCTGTTTTTCCCCCTTAATCAAAACATTTTCCCTAATTTTTAATTCCACCCATTCCCCTAAACTTGGAGACATTTGACATGTGTTTCATGTACAAGTCACTATCCATCTCCAATTCATCCTCTAACCTCCTCTCTCATTGGATTCTCACACATGTGAGATTTTCTTCCCCATAAGATCCCCCCTACACTTTCCATTTATCACCACTTTCCATATTTTCAAAGCCTACTCATCTTATACCTTGCCATATTTTCTTCCACTTGTAAAATTCTTGTCCTTCCCAAGATCTACTCACACATGTGTGAGCATACCTTTCTCTCCACTTGTCACTTCCTTGTTCTTCCCAAGATGTGCTCACACATGTGTGATCACACCTTGCTCTCTTCCCCATGCCACATTTCATAGTCGCATGCCTCCACCTTGTGACACTTCTAATCCTTTTCCATCTCATTCATTCTCAACCATCCATTTTACAAGATCTTGATCCTCCAATTCTCCATCCAAAAATATATAAATTCAAGCCTTTCCATCCCATTTTCAACAACACAATTTGAGCTATCCATATTATGCTAGAAAATTATCAAAAGAGCATTCAACAACCATAATTAGAGAGCAAATCAATAAGTTTTTGGGTGTAAACTTGGAGCTCAATCGATGGAGTTGAAAATGTTGAAGGTATAATCATTTTATGTTCATTTTCCTTATGTTTTTATTTATTTTCCTTCATAATAATTGGTTGCCTCTTTAATACCTTTTGTTAAAAATTTACAATTTGGGATGTTGTAGTCCTTGTAGGTAAATAATTTATAATTATGATTAAAATTATTTATGTATTGGATTGTGATTTTCCCATACAAATGACATGAGCTCCCTTATTCATTTTTCTATTTCATTATCTTGGATTAGAATAAGTAGGTGTAATGTCAAAAATTGCATACCCGTATAATTTCACACTACGTAATTTCCTCCCCTTTAGCTCATAATACAAAAATAGTTTAAATGTAAAATGTTGATACCAAAACATCAATTGGTTAGAAATTTCTTGATGCTCCTAGGTTTTTGAGTCTGTTTTTACCATATGAGAGTAATACATGTGGACACCCACACAATTCCATAGCGTACCACAAAAATTCATTATTCAAGTGGCCATTGGAGAATCACATTCATGTGAATCATTCAAATGTAACACTCTTGAGTGATAGTCACATTTTGGAAGAAAAGTGGTGACTTTCTATTTTGTAAATAGGGGAGGAAAATACCCCCAATTCTCTCTCTTCGGGGGATGCATGCATATGCTCTTGTTTTTGTCTCTCTACAAATTTCTTGGAGAAGCTCTTAGGTTTTGAAGAAAAAAACACTCTTGTTACCTTGCATGTTACTTTTTTATGATGAGATTGGGTAAGACAACATTGTTATAACTTTTGAACTCACTTTGGAGGTTTCTTGCAGCTTCTAGGTGATTATACTCTATTTTTTTGTCAAATTCTCATTGCATGTGATTCTCCCATGCTAGCAATTAGATGCATCTGGTGATAGTATAGTGCATTTAATCTACTTTGTATATTGTTAGCATTGCATCTTGCTTTTAATCAATCATCTTCAATATCTTTTTACTAATATTATTAAAATTAATTGTTATTTTTAGTGGAAGTGGAAACACCAAAACTATATTTTGAATGAGGTAAGCCCCTAAATAGCCAACCCAAAAAAAATTCCTCTTTCATGTGTGTAGGTTATTCAAGGCGGAAAAAACATAAGATTTGGGTGATGCTATTCTATTTTATCACTGTATTTTAAATTTTAATACATCCTCCTTTATCTCTATTGTTTAGAATTTCTTTGTACACAATGGTCTCATGATATTTATTTTGTCTATGTAGGCACAAATCCTAAGATGTTTTGGTCTTTTGATTTTCCATTTGTATAGGATGACATGTCATAAGGACATCTATGCTATCCACTAGATTTTGTGGTCAAGGCTCTAAAATTTCACAAAATCATGATTATAATATATACTTCCTATTTCTATTGATACCAAGTTGCAATTGTTGTTGTAAAGATAGATATTTTCACTAGTCTTTTATAACTAGATATTTACATTGAAATTGTAATACTTAATTTTATTTCTAGTTATAGTCATTGTATGTGGATTAGATGAAATTGTATAAAATATCATCTAATTCATCCTAATGTTAGTATAGAATATTATTTTCCAAGGAATCTTCCTTCCTTTGCTAGAATTAATTTTCTACACTACATTTTGGTGAACCCTACATTTTGAACATCAAACCTTGTTTTTATTGCAATAAAATATAAACACTTATGAAATACCTCTTTTTTCTTTACTACTTGAACAATAGATAGATTAAGTGTTGTAATAATCTTTTGATCTTTACAACCCAATCTATTTCTTCAGGTTACATAGTTAGAAGTTTTTGGAATCTTAACATGTCACAATCAAGACCTTTTAACACTCCTATCCAAACTAGACTAGAATTTTCAAAAGAATAATTCATGATGGGTATTCCTAATAATCCTAACTCTCATTATATGCATTCTAATCTTGCTTAACCAAGATCCTAATCTCTCTCTTCAAGCAGTGGGGTTGATCACGATGTTTCTCTAAGGGTTCTATTAAAACAAATTTAGTCTTTGGAAGAGAATTTACATGATTTTCAAAATGTTTTACCGAATGATACTTTCACATAAGGTGAACCTATTATGGATACTATATGAAATATGTTATACGTTTATAATAAAACACTTGAGTTTATTCAGATTTTGTGCACATTGTGCATAATAATTTTCTCTCCTATACTTCAATTTTGGGACCCGCAAGATTCAAATTCTAACATTATTGGCACATATTTATGTATGTCAATGCTAGTACGTATTGTCCATATGGTGAAAAAATTAGCTATGGCCATATTAGTTGTGCCTTCTGCTAGTTTCTTTTCCATTTGTTCCTTTGGCCTTTCTTCTAGTTTTTCTGTAGAAGTTGATAATCCAACCTCACAGATCCCAATGAACACCTGCAAGCAAATAACCTATCACCAAAGGAGATCAAGAGACACAAGAATGGTGCTCTGCAAACATGAAGAAAAATATGCATTACCCGAGAAGATTAATTATTACAAAGAGATCAATCCTTAAGAAAGGAGATCAAAGCCCTAAAGTGATAACCCTAGGAGAGGATTAAATTAGCATGTGACAAATGTCAAGATCATAATGAATGAGACGATATGACTAATTTAATAATGCATAAATAAAGATTCCTAAGTTTAGCTTAAGTGAAATAAAGTAAAGGTAACTTAATTAATTAATCAATATGATTAAATTAATCATGTAAACAACCTATTACTCTAACAACCCCCCTTAAGATGAACTTAGGGAGAAGCTAAGAAACTAAGGACAAAAAGCATGAAATCAAAGATGGGTCTTAGAACTAAGCAGGATGAGGTACCCATGTACAAATGTAAAAGATCTCTCACAATAGGAGAAAAGGAGAAAACCTCATGGGAAAAACTCCTCTCCAAAAGAGAGAAATACAAGTGAAGGACTAAGAATCCTCCAAACAAGAGTGAAGGATGAAGAATCCTCCAATCAAGAAGAAATTGTCCCAAAAGATAGGAACAAAGGATGAACATGGAAAACACCACTGAAGCATGAAGAAGCTGCAAACACTATTCGTAGAATGACTGCTGAAATGTTGAAAGAAGGAATGCAAGAGTGTCCATATGGTAAGTGCTCCATCTCACCAAAATGCACGGGTAACCAGCCTGCATTCCTAGTATATAGGAAAAAATACTGTATACATAGCTCACTCCAATGCAAAACCAAAGAAGCATAACACCAATAATGGAAACCCCCCCATAATGCTGACAAGGGAGAGGTATGACAAGTACACTAAAACTAAATGCCTGAAAGTAGTGCATGAAGAGGAACCAAGAATATTTGAAGGTGCAATAATGAAAGTACAAGCATATAGAAAGGATGTGAAAACAAAATTTACATACACATGAGAAATGTATGAAGGAAAAACAAAGGCAAACATCAACCCCAGCTGGACTTTATATCATAGTGCGGTTGCATTCGGTTTCAATGTACTGTCATGCCTCTCCTTTTTCAACATTATGGGGGTTTCTACTATTGGTGCTATTGGCTGCTTGGTTTTCCCGTTGGAGTGAGCTATGTATACAATATTTGTTCCTATATTTAGGTAGATCTTGGCTTATTTGGTTACCAATGAATGGAGCACTGAACCTCTTGACCCTGCTACAGAGAGCAACCTTCCATTTTTCACTTGATCATTTTTTCAAGCTATTGGTACTTGTGCCATCTGTATCTTTGAGTTCTTGATTTTTTCCTTGGTTTTCCATTGAATTCGAGTAGTGTCATTGAGGGAACTCATACAAATTCTTGTCCTCTTGATCTTGATCATCAAATGTTTCAGCGGGGGTTCTTTTAGCATTACAACAGTCTTTCTTTGATAGTGTTTGTAGCTTCTTCATGCTTTTGGATGTTCCTTTTTGAACACTCATTTGGGGAAACCTTGTCTTGTTTGGAGGCTTCTTTAGTCTTTCACTTGGCTTTCATCTCTTTTTGGAGTAGAGCTTTTCCCATGAGGTTTTCTCTATTTCTCCACATTATAGAGATCTTATGTTTGTACACGGTTACCTTACATGGCCTTGTTTTTTAGGACCCATCATGCATTCTTTTTTAGGGTTTTTAGCTACTCCCTAAGTTCATCTTAAGGGGGGGTGTTAGAGTTATCATGTATTAGCTAATAATTAATTAATCTTTAATTGATTATTAGTCTAATTTATTCTCACACACTTTAGCTAAAATTAGGAATGCTTTATTAGTTGAGTTAATATTAGATCATTATGTCAAATCTCATGTAATGTTGACACTTGTCATAATCTGATCCCTCTCTCATTTAGGGCTTTGCTCTTATAAGAATTCAACCCTCATTATAATTACTTCATAGAGAATATCTAGAGCTTTCATATCTTCTTGAAAGTCTCTTTCCTATAGATTTTTCTTGTTGATGAGTATATGAATTCTTGTTTGCAGATCTCTTTTGTGGAAGGTGTCTTTGTTTGTTGTTGTTAGAATTGTGAAACAAGAAAAAAACCATGAGCCACAAGATCAAACAACAAACAAAGACACCTTCCATGCAAGAGATTTGCAAACAAGAATTTCCATATTTATCAACAAGAAAAAGCTATAGGAAAGAGACTTTCAAGAAGATATGAAAGCTCCAAATATTCTTTGTGAAGTAATTACAATGGGGGTTGAATGCTTATAAGAGAAAAGCCCTAAATGAGAAAGGGATCAGATTGTGACAAGTGTCAACATCACATGAGATGTGGCATAATGATCTAATATTAACTCAACTAATAAAGCATTCCTAAGTTTAGCTAAAGTGTGTGAGAATAAATTAGACTAATAATCAACTAAAGATTAATTAATTATTAGCTAATGCATGATAACTCTTATATGCCTGAGCAGGGGAAATAACTAAAATGAAAAAAAAGAGTTCATGATGGGTCATAAAAATAAAGCCATGTAGGCCTTATCTTAGAAGATCCTGAATAGAAAACCGTAAAACTCTCCAAGATGAAATGAAAGATGAAAGAATCCTCAAACAAAGAGTGAAGGATGAAGCCTTCAATCAAGAGAAATTTTCCCAAAATATGGGAAAAGATGAACATGGGAAAACTTTCCCTTAAGCAAACCCCATTGTCCGAATGGCCCGTGAAATGATGAAAATAGGAATGCATGAGTGTCCATATGGTAAGTGCTCCATCTCACCGAAATGCATGGGTAACTAGCCGTTGCATCCACCTAGTACATAGGAGAAAATATTTTATACATAGCTCACTCCAACATGAAACCAAAGAAGCATTAACACCAGCAATAGATCATGAAAGTACAAAGCGGATGAAAGGATGTGAAAAAAGTCCGCATACACATGAAAGGTATGAAGGAAAAAAAAGGAAAACATCAAACCCCATGGCACTTTATATCATAGTACGAGTATAAAAAGGCACAAAGTGATGTGCAAGAATCCCAATACTACACATGTACAAAGCTAAGGCACTTTATTTCAGTGTGTTTACAGATGATAAAAACATGCAATGTGAGCCCGTAAAGTCCAAAAAAGACAACAACTAAGAATAAGTATTTCTGTAAAAAACCAAAAATCAAATTTGGAAACCACCCACACCACTACGAAGAGCTTGAAAACAACTTTCTGATGATATCTTGTTTGCCCATTTTCAACATTGTATGCAAAGATATCACAACTTGAGAGAGCAACTCTAGAAAAGAAGATTTGAATTTAGTGGAAAGAAAAGACACGAAAAATCAAAATACCTGCACCACTACAGAAATTAACGGTCACTCTTCGATGATATCTAGTTTACTTGGAGTTTAGAGCACTATGGGCAAGTTATGGCCCCTCCCAAAAAATGGCTCCCAAAGTGCAAAAAATAGTGCGACATTAAGTTTGATGGCCAAATGGTTTGTTTGCAACAAATTATGTGATCCTAGATTTGGCCATTACATGCAGTGCGTTGCCGCTTTCACAATTTGGCTCATTTTGAAAAAAATAATTTTAAAAACTATTAAAAAATTACAATGATTTTTTTTTTTAATATGGGTGGGGGGCACATAGGCTACCCAGCACTCTGACCACATGAGAGCATTAGGTACTCACCTTATGAGGGTTACTTTAAAGTCACACGTACCTATGCTTGATACCCTCTGTAGGGGTACCCCTCGTCCTACCTTTCTTTGTTTGTTTTAAAACAAATCTTTACAAAACTTTTTTAAAGCGTTTAAAAATAATTTTTTTCTTTTTTTTCAATGACAAACTTGAATTTTTTAGAGAAAAAAATAAATAATTTTTTTTACAATTTTTTTTACCTCGTAATGTGTGCAAAGGTCGTATGGCCCTGCCAAGTAATTTTTTTTGCCTCAGAGGCTCTTGGCTTATAATTCAATGATTTCACAGTCGATCTTAAGGTTTTTAGCCATTGTGGATGCAATGGTGAGGTCTGTTTGGGCTCAAAATGCCTTGAAAAATTAGGCACCCCCTAGATCTGGCAAAAAAGCCCTTTCTTCAAACCCTCACAGATTTTTCAAACAAAAGCCAATTTTGACAAAACAATGGTCAATCTTGACTATTCTAGTAGCTCTAGATTCAATGGAGAGGTTTGATTTGACTCTAGATGCACTAAAAATCTACTTCAAAGCAAGATCTCACAAAAAATGGAACAAGAAGCTTGCAGATCTGGAGCTCTGATACCGTGTTGAAGTTGAGAAATACAACCTCACAGTACCCAATGAACACCTGCAAGAAAATAACCTATCATGTAGAAGAGATAACAAAAACACAAGAATAGTGCTTTGCTTGTCATGAAGAAAAAAATGCATAAACAAGAATTGAATAATTACAAAGGAAAACATCAACCCCCATGGCACTTTATATCATAGTACGAGTACAATAAGGCACAAAGTGATGTGCAAGATCCCATAATATAGGTGCAATATAGAGGCACTTTATCTCAGTGCATTTACAAAATCATAAGTGCTTACAATGGAAGCTCATAATGTCAACAAAGACACAAGACTGGAAATACATGTAGAACATCCAAAAAGAAGCCATCCCATGAAAATGAGAAGTTTTTAGGAGCTAAGATGTCCAAGAAATTCACTAGAATGTGAAAACACAAAAAACTAAATAAAATGTACTTGGTAAATTTTTTGATGAAAAAATCCATAGATATGGAAAGAGCGCTATAATACCTTTCCAACGCCTATTCATTTTTTGAAAAATAGAGTCTGTATGCAAAAGTTATGCCCCCAGAACTACAAAAAAAAGTTCTGACTTTGACTAACAATAAATTAAAAAAAATGCAAAATCAAGAGAAATCACCTATACAACTAGATCAATCCTGGAACCAGCTTTTCGACAATATTTTGTTTTTGAAAATCCGAGTTTATATGCAAAAGTTATGGCCAAAATACCAAAATTGCTCCAAAAGGGCTTGGGGGTTAAGCTTGGTGGTTAGGCTAGCCACTAGCATTAACTGCTAGCGGTTAACTGATGGCGGCGCCCTAACACTATATTTTTTTATATTTTTTTTGGATTGCTTGTCATACCAGGTCGTACAACCCACAAATGAAAAGAATTTACCTCCCAGAGTCACTATGTCTAATTTTGACGATTTGACAGTCGATTTTGGGGTTTTGCTCAAAATGCTCCAAAATTGTAAGTACACTCTGGATCTGGCAAAAACCTTGTCTTCAAACCCTCACAAATCTAACAAATAGAAGCCAAATTTGACAAAACAAAGGTCAATCTTGACTATTTCGACAGCTCTGGATTCAATGGAGAGGTTTGATTTGACCCTAGATGCACTGAAAAACTGCTTCAAGGAAAGATCTCACAAAAAATGGAACAAGAAGCTTGCAGATCTGGAGCTTTGATACCATGTAGAAGTTGATAATCCAACCTCACAGATCCCAATGAACACTTGCAAGCAAATAACCTGTCACCAAAGGAGATCAAGAGACACAAGAATGGTGCTCTACAAACATGAAGCAAAAGATGCATTACCCGAGAAGATTAATAATTACAAATAGATCAATCCTTAAGAAATGAGATCAAAGCCCTAAAGTGAGAACCCTAGGAAAGGATTAAATTAGCATGTGACAAGTGTCAAGATCATAATGAACGAAACGACATGAATAATTTAATAATGCATAAATAAAGATTCCTAAGTTTAGCTTAAGTGAAATAAAGTAAAGGTGGCTTAATTAATTAATCAATATGATTAAATTAATAAAGTAAACAACGGGTCTATTACTCTAACATTTTCTTCTATATTTCCCAAGTTAAGTTTTGGTTTTTCTCAAATCCTTACCTTTATCACCTCCACATATACAACCACATTAACTTCCATTGTCCAAGATTCAACTATTTATACCCCCACAGTAGATCTCATTCCAAACCAACTTCTACAAAATGTTAGTCAATTACTTGAACTTATATTTCTAATTTATCAAACAGTTCATCACAACCATTAATTCAATAATATTATAGATGAAATCCATTAGTATAGAATATCCTTAACACACCTCTTTTGTAGAGATTTGAAGCACCTTAATTCAAGAAATAAAATGGAAAATGGGATCCCCAAATTCATGTTTCTACATTCACTTCACTATGTAGCGATTTTATTTTTCAATATGCATTGTTAGCTAAAGTATGCCTGCCATATTTGAAAGATACTATGTTGGATTGGTTTTATCCCTACCTAATAATTTAATTTTTACATTTGAACAATTGATCAATCAATTTATCCAACATTGCTAGGAAAACATTGGACCACAGATCATGTTTACGAATGTCATCTATTGTAAGCAAGGACCTATTGAGAAAGTAATTGAATTTATTTTTAGATATCAATCATTATTCTTACAAATTACCTATGTTTCCCATATTCTTCTATAAATGTGTATTCATCAAAAACTTACAACCAAAAATTAATGATATAATATTATTGATGAAGTACAATTATGTTTTTCATGTCTACTCCACCTTGCAAGATTATCAATATACTATCAGCTATTATAGGGGATCAACCTCATTGAATCACTCTGATAAATAGGGAGGTGCCTCTTCTTTTTCAAACTATATAATAAATAAACCTTTTAATTGATAGCTAATTATTATATCACAATATTTTGAGGTCTCCATCATAACACCTTAGAAGCATAGACTATTTACAAAACTTTTGACTCTTTATATAGAATTATGAAAAAGCTATTAAAATATAATCTAATTACACTTCCTAAAATTAAACAAATTTAAAATGATTAACCTTATCTGACCTAGAATGATCTATTTTTTTTTGTTATTTTCATCATGTTCCTTGACATGATATTCAATGATGTATGTGTCCTCTGCAAGACCACATCAATGCAAGTAATATTCAAATCCATGATAAGAAAGAAAGTGCTAACATGTTAGTTACCAAGCTGAATATATACCTTCAAAAATATATAGATCCATTCTCATAACATTTTAATAACTATATAAAAATTGATACTTCAAATTCTACTTCTAAACATAATTAAAAAGCATTTATAAAAAATATTGATGTCCACACCCCATTAATTCAAGTGTGTGATATCAATATGCATGTGATATATTTCTCTTCTAATGATCTACTCCATGATTTACATGCCTGATTATTTCAACAAGAGAACCATTAATGGTGTTCTTATTGATCCTATCAACATGGTCAATGTTATAAATAATAAATTCTCTTAATCAATGGATTTAAAAAATACACATATGATAACACTTTTGTGATCATTTGTACATGCAATTGTTTTTCTTTTCCTATAATAGGTTCTAGACACCGAAATGGTTTAAGCCTCGACTTCCATATTCTTCACAATTCGTATTCTTCATGGTCATGATTAAATAATGTCAATTATTTAATTATTCTCTATAGTCTTCATTTCTTCTATTAATTAAATAATCTTAATTATTTAATTAATTCCACACTTTCTTTATTACATCTAATTAATTAAAATGTAGCTTTTATTTAATTATGTGTTGCCTAATTAACCTTATCCGAGTCTTGTCAAATTAAATGAAATTCTTATTTGAATTTATTCTTTATCATATTTCAACTATAATTAAATAAATTCATTTATTTATTTAATTATTCATTCAAATCCCTTCATCTTTAAGGTGGAAATAAATATTATTTGTTTAATTATTTATTCAAATATCGAATCTTGAATTAAATGAATTATTTGAATTCATAAATTCTATTACAACACATTCCTCTATATTTAGATAATTGTGTAGGAGTTATCCTAGAGAGTATTCACTTTGACCGACTCAACATCTATTTTGAAATGGCTCAAATAACTCTTGCTTTGTTATGCAGGTGGAGTTCTCGGAATGAAATCTCTTCGTCAAATTATTCAATCGTCCAGTGCTAACTCAATTGTGTGTAAATGCATATTAATTAAATATTCCTATTTAATTAATTAAATCTTGTGTGTGCATTCGAACAAGAGTTGATTTAATCAATCTTTATCTTTGTCATGCAAAGATATTTCTTATGTTTTCGAATGTCGAATTGAACATTAAATCATTTATTTAATCTTTAATTCTATTTCTAATTTGTATCACTCATGTCATTACTGTCAGTTATCAGAATGCATGTCTAATTAGTCGATCTCAACTATCAGTTAATCTTCGATCTTAACATCGTTGAATAATAATCAATTTTCTATAAATTGATCTGTCATTCTTCATTCCAATCTCTCTCGTGAAATATTATGACTTTTGAGAGAACTTTGTCTTGAATCTTTGATGTTTTTCTAATCATTATCTTAGGCTATACTTGCACGAATTACAAGAAATTTGAGGGAAATTATAATACACAAGCAAAATGGAGAAGGGAAATCGAGATGAATCATGAAAATACATTTGAAATTGGTGAGATTGTTTCAAGTTTTAATTTATGTTTTACCTTCCTTTGTTCTTTGTTGCTTAACATTTAGATTTGCATCTTAGATTTTAGTATTGCATGTTTGCTTCTAATCTTCTTTTTTGTCTTTGTGCACTTTCTATGGTGTTACATTTGGTGAACCCGACATGAAGGTACCATCTTCACGGATCCGTAGATCTTTTATTTTTGGTTTTTGCAGGATTTTCGTACGGAATGACGCATCAGTTGACTAAGTGACACAATTGAATTCCTGAACCACATATGACAAAATAAACAATGCATTTGAAAATTTATAATGCATCTGAAATTTCTTG
>VDFB02373960.1:0-25893 GCA_007258455.2 Sequoia sempervirens | reverse complement strand
AATCCACTCACTATCTGTCGAAGTGCACCTCATGCCAGCTTGCTGCAAACCATGTCTAGTCTAGGGGCCTCATAGGTCCTTTGGCTCGGCATCCTTGATCACTCTGCACCAAGCTAAGTTGCAAAAAGGTAAATTTCAAATGAATAGTAAAAAGTTTCATTTTCATTAGTATATAGTAAACTCTAATAAATAAATCTTATTTCTTCAAAGGGAATTTTATTATAATTAGCATATTAGGGCCTAGAGGACTCCATTTTTTATGCAATTTGTTGTGTTGGATTTGAAATTCCACTTCCAATCTCATCAAATGTCTATCATTATATGGTATAGTACTTGGAAATACCCTATGATATGACCTAAGTAATTTGATGTGGTTTTGTATTCACCCTAATTCCACCTCCATAAAGCAAGTAGAATTAGGGGGGCATACATCTACCCTCAAATTAAATTCTACATAGAAGTTAAATGAGAAGAGGATTTTTGAATAACTAACAAACCTATGTTGCAAGATGTGGTCCTTAACATTGTGGTTTTGCAGGTAACTGCAGTGGGGGCTTCATTCTCTCTAATGAATCAATATAAGTATCATTTTTATAGAAGTTTAATTCCCTTATCTTGCATATGCATGTAGTATCATATGGCCGCTAAAGTGGGGGCTAAATGTAGTGTAGGAAAAAGTATCCCTTTTTCACACTTAATTTGGGAATGAATAATTAATGATAAAATAGACTTAATGATACCTTATTTAGGGTGTTTTAAAGTGTGTCTTTACACTTTCACACTAATCTAGGGCCTTATTAATTAATTGAGCTTAATTTGAGCTTAATTGGCCCCTTAAATTCAAATCCAAGCCTAATTTATTGTATTTTCTAAGGGATAAACCTCAACACTCTTACATAATATTACATAACGCTTAATTTTGCAAGGAATGTTTCTTAGGATAGTGATTGCAAAAAGTAATTGCATGTCTAGAACTTTAAGATTAGATTTAGAGTTTTTCAAAAGAGACTACCAAGACCCATTTGCCACTTGGCGAGTGAGTCCCTGTTAGGGTTTTAGGGACAACAAATTTTCATAGTTTACAAGCTTAATTTCTAGATTTAGAGCCTCTGGGATAGGTGCACCAGACCCATTCACCACCTAGTGAATGAGTCCATGATAAGGTTGCAAAAACAACAAGTCTTGACTAGGTGCACAACATTCCTTATTCTTAGTTTTTCTAGAAAATTCCCTATTTTCCTTATTTTTTATGATAGATCTCTTCATTGAATCTTGTGGACTTAGGTTTAGAGTTGTTTTACTAGTTTAAATTATTCTTCCTAGAGTGTTATTTTATTCACCACCCCATCCTTGCATAAGGAGAAATTGCAAGATCCCCAAATCTTGACTTAGCTCACCTTTTGGGTTGATAGTCACTTCGAGGTTTGGATCTCATTTCTTGAATGAAATTATCAAAAATAGCATTAGATATTATAGCCCCCTTTTCCTATGTTTTAGGATCCTTTTAAGAACCTATGGATCTTGCTAGTCCATGGAGCCATATCTTTCATGTTTTTTTAACTTGTATGCTTCATGTTTACATCATATCTTCTTCATGGCTTCTTCATATTTTCTCCATGTCTTCCTCATGCATGCTTTGAGTTTTTTAGATTACTATATTATTTTTTTGCATCATGTCTTATATATTTGTGTGAACTCCTTTTATCTTGAAATTATTGTTTGGTAGGATCCTTAGCCTAGAGGTTATCACATCTCCTAGCTTAGTGTCATCTTACCCCTTCATTGTTTTTATGAAAGAAATATTTTTCTTCTCCATACTTTAGTATGAGTAATGAAAGCATACTTCACACCTCACTTAGATTCAATTCCATCATCATAAATTGTCACCCTTGACAATTTCATACTATATTTGACTCTCTTGTAAGTGCATGTTCCTAAATATGATTATGAATTATCTATTTTATTGTTATTTTTTGGAAAATAAATTAAATATGAGAAATTAAATTATAAATCTATTTAACGAACATTTAAAAATTCTAAATAAGGATGACTAGGGTGTCTACACCCCCTCCTACCTAATTAGGTTCTAAATATCATATCTTATTCTCGGCCTCAATATGCACATGAGTCCAAAATCAATTATTGGCTTATCATAAATATTAATACGAAATATGTTGAAACTCATATAAATATAAATCTTTCCCTCCATTTGAATATCTAAGTCTCTTGAAGAAATTTGAATATCTTTTAAGAAGCCTGGTGATTAGTGTGGATCTCAAGAGTAGAATAAAAATATTTACAACACTCTTTTCAGCCAATTTCATGTCTACAACATACCCACAAATCCATTTATATGCACTGTAATATGTGTCATATTTATGTATATCTATTATGAGAAATAATAGTTCCAAGATCTCCAAGAATCCTCTAGTTTCTCCTTATATGTGATCAGAAAATTGACTTTAGTCCAAAAGGAGTGTATATCTAAGTGGTAAGTTACAGTAGTGTTATTCATTATTTATTTTAATCTATTTTCCTCTACTCTCCATAGAGCACATGATTTATATCATTGTCATCATAGTCATTTGTGGAGATGAAAAAACTAAAACAAGGTTTGACTAAGGCAAACCCCTATATGACACAACTCGTCTCCATTTTTCCTTCTTCTAGGTTATAGGTCTAAAATGGGCTCAAGTGAATTGGAGATCTCAATATGTTAAAACCATAGTTCAATTATTCAAGCATCTTCTACCATTGACTTAGGGTAAGTTTATTATTCACAAATTATCACACTCAAAACTTGATCCTCAATTATCAAAGACTTCAAACTATGATGCATTTACACAAGTTCTAAAACCCTAGAAACCATAATCCTAAACTAGGGTGCCCATGCAACCTGCCCAACCATTTCAACACCAAATTTACATGTCAAGTTCCTCTTTGTCTACACTTTTCAATAATGCTTCCTATTTCTATATTTTTTCTCAGTGTTCTCCAAACGATGTAGCACTCCATTTTCTTAGGCTTAATTTACCTAATTTTCAATATTTCACATCTCTATCATCACATCTACAGTTAATCATCCTAACAAAAGGGGACCAAAATCCTAACTAGTTGTTTGGCTCTCCCTTGATGATAGCAACCGAAGGGTTTCTCTTGGTTACTTTTATGTCAAATGGTTTTATAGTGGAGGTGTGAATTAGGTTAAGCATTGGCCTTAGACCCCATTTCACTATCTGACAATACATAAATTATATCTCAATTTTTTAATTTAAAATATAGTATAATTCAAGGATAAAAATATATTCTTATATTTTTTGATGTAATATTTATGAATATTATGATAAAATTAGTGAAATAAATTAATATTGATATACTCTTGGTCAAGAACTCAAATCTTTGAATATTTTCTTCATAGTATTTAAAGTAAGAGAGTATATTTGTCTAGGTATAATGGAATTACAAGGCAATCCCATTAACATGAGAATTATTTAATGATAATGATTTTACATTTTCTATGATTATTACCTACTTATAAACCTATTAAATAAATGAATTTATATTTCATCTCACTTGAATGAATCTTATGCTCTAATTCATTTATATGGCCAAGACTCCAAACACTCATTACAATCTAACAAAACTTTCCATCCACTCTACATATTGGTGGCAAAGTTTTCTCCTCTCTCAACATCTTAATTTCTTAGAAGAGAATTTGGTATTCTATAATTTGATATCTATATATATCTACATTATCTATCATTATTTGGGAATATACAAAGAAAGAGGTTCTAAAAAAATAATTAAAACTTATTGTATTAAATTAATTTCATGCTAGTATTTTTCAACATATTATGTTAAATACAATAAAAAAATTAGAGAAAAAATTAGCATTTCATTTGGAATCATGTCACATAATTTATTATTGAAATATGTAGTAACTCTTACTCTAAAATATTCCAAATATATTTGGAATCTCTCCTATTTAAGACTATTATTTTCCAAGTCCATTGTGTGAAAACCATTAGGGTTTCTAATTATTGATGGAATAGTACCTAATAAATTATTTGTGAATAAATAAATGCAAGTTATAATATTAACTAGTATATACCATTTCTAATTGTTTACTAAATGTCTAGATATCATATTTCTTATAAAATAAGCTGCCACTATTGTTCTGTGAGTTTCCCCTATAGAATTATTCATACTACTAACCATGGTGGGACAATACAACTCAAAATACTATGTGAACTATATAAAGAATATAAACTTCATAGATTTCTTATTTTTATTTGGAATTCATCATTCAAAATTATTTAACATAAACAAATAACATCTTGGAAAATAAGCCTAACCAAAATGGTATGTGTGCAGAAAAGAGATTACTAGCCAAATCTAAAATTTGTAATGTAGAATAGTTATTAAGACTTGATTTCAAGTTTACCTTCAATTTATTATCGTTGAGATGAATTGAATAGAGTGTTCTTAGAATCATATATGATATGATATGTCTCCTATTAAAAAGTAAATTTTTAGGTTTCATCTTGTCAAAATAAATCAATTAGTTATTGTTAATCATATTTTTAAAGATAATTTATTTTTTGAGAGATCCAAGACCTCCATACATTTCGTATGACCATTGAAGAAGGTATATATATGTGTGATCATCATGGAAAAAACAAAGTTCTTAAGTGGCAAAAATTCAAAAATCGTTAGGCAACTTGGTGTAAAAATTTGAATGGGTTATCTATATTATTTAAAAAAATATGTAAGAATAGAATCAGAAAATTAAATTTGGGCTCTCTAAACCACTAGGTTTATTTAAAAATAAATAAATCTATTTCATGAAAAATTTGAAATTTCAATGCAAGAGGTACTCCTAAATTTCTCAGTGGAAAAAATAAGTAGGTGTATGTCCGACCACCCTTAACCACATAGTGTAAAAATGATAATATTTTTTATAAGATTTTATATATAAGCAGAGGACCTGGCAGTCGCAGATGTGATCATATTTTTGGTAATATTTTTTCCAACTAAATAATTAATTATGATTTTTTTATTAAGCAACTTTAAAAAATATAAAAACTCGCATAATCAACACCTTTAACTTTGGCTATCGCACCATGAAATTTAATTTTCTTTTTAATCCCATAGTATGTGACGATAGAATGACGATGCTTTGAATTTAAAAATGTGATACCCATTTGAAAGTTATAGCTATTTTTGAATTAGCCTATCTATGACTTTAGTTGTAATTTAATAGAAATAAATAATAATTATTGATTAACCAAATTAAAAGAATAATTTATATTGGTGGAAAGCTGAGAATCTCCTCTAAAACCCTTTTCATTTCATAAATTTTGGGTAAAAAAAAAGTCGTCAGCCACATACCCTACAAATACCCATAATATTGCCACTTTTTGGCCCCTCATGATCCTGCACATTCCCATAACCACTTAGGAATGCTCCCTAAAATAATATATATTAAATTTTGATGGAATAACCTACAAGATCTCATTCCCTCCTACCATAATATTTCTAGATAAACTATTGTTGGATTGTATAATCTACATTCTGTGGAAATGAATGGTGGAAGAATACCCCCAAAACTATAAAATGTAGTACCCCTTTTTTCTCACTTGGGATGTGTAGGTAGTTCATTGGCGAATCTAAAAGGCAGCAGATGTTCAAGGAATTCTGATGGAACTCTTGTGGGTATGATGTACATTGTTTTGTTATTATGATGATGCAGAGATTTAATTGAATAGTTAGGTGATGCAGTAGATTATTAATTATTCTATGATGAGATGATGTGATCTGTCTATCTAAGGGATTTTATTTTATATTGTGTTGTAGTTGTTAATGTGGTTTTAGTGAGGGGATGGTGTGGCATCACTCATTCATGAGAGCCCTACTACATCATGATTCCTTCTCACAATGTGCTTGTATTTGAATAAATATATTGTGCACAACATTGTTTGTATGCAAGATTGTAGGAACTAAGCCTCGATTCCACCTGCTTTGTTAGGACAGGGCGAGCATGATAAAATCCCAATGGGTATGATGTTGAAATAGAGATGACAAGGAAGTCTCCCTGTCCCAAGTCTGTCAACCCATCATGTGTCTAGTGGTATTGTGTGTCCTTGACTTTGGTTTTTTAGGTATTAAGTGATAGTTATCTATTGTGGGTTTGTATTTATGTTATTTAGGTAATGTTTGTGTTGTTATGCATTTGGGTGGATTAATAGTATTATTTAATTTAAATAATTAAATAATTAAAATAAGTGTTATTAGTTAATTATTGGAATAGCTTTATTAAAATTTAAAGTTGGTAAATTAAAAGTTATGTAATTAATTAAAGATAAATTAATTAATTGTGTAAGTAATATCATTTATAATTTGTCATTTGGATAATTTAATGAAAATAGTAAGTTGAGAATAATTAATAAAATAAAATATTTAAATAATTTAAAATGTGTCAACCGTGAGTGGAAATTAACAATATGGAAATTAAAATTAAAGATTTTAATTTGAATAGAAAAATCAAGAGAAGAATAAAAAGAACCAATGAATGTTCATATTTATTTTTGAAAACTGGTGAGGAAATAGAAAATTGCTATTTTATTCTAATTTTTGGGTTTTTGAAAATAGAAGAGAGTATTTTATTTTAAATGAAAAAGGAAGAAGTTTTTAGTCAGAGAGGATTTTTACAAAAGATTAAAAAAAAGACTTTATCCTGTAAAACTTGGGGTCTCTTTATTTTCTTTGTAAAAATCCCATTTCATACGTAGAAACTAGATTGTAGGAAATTCACAAAGTTGTGCAAAGAAGAGTAGATTCGTGAAGAGCCATGTAGAAAAATAAAGAGAGGGCTTCGTCAATTCATCTGAAGCGTAGGACTCTAGGTTCTCTTTATTTTATTGATCTCTCAACTTGTTTATTAAATCAATAATGGAAAACATGTTATTTTGTAAAAGAAATTTGATCGAGGATTTTAGAATAAATGTGCTCTTATCAATTTATTTATTCTTCTGGGTATATGATAAAGGAAAATTATTATTATAAGTCACTAGAATTATTTGTATTCCTATGATTTGTTTTATGAGAAATTTTGTTCTCTCTAGAATATATTATATAACGCATATTATTGTTTATATATATTGATAGAAGAATCTTTATGATAATATATATATATATATATATTTGAATCAAAATTAAAATCTAGCCCGAACTATACTTAATTGGCATAAAAAATTCAAGAAGTGTGACCAGGAGAGGGTCAACTTGGGCTTTTACCCCCATCCTCCTATGTTTTTATCGGCATGTCGGAAGAGCCCAAGGTTCGATTTCCCATAGTCCAATCTAATGGTCATGCATAGTCCATCGACTATAAAATTTCCTGTATGTTGAATTAAATTTTATATTTAATAATATATATATATACTAGTACATTTATAAATACCCAAGAAAAATAATGATTACGTATTCTCGTTTCTAGTTTTATTTTAATAAATGAAAATAAATAAATAAATATATATATATATTAACTTTGTGATTTTTGATTATATATTGGTTGTAATTGATTAATTGAGAAGGGAAAATCATATAATAGATTTATTATCAAAATTCTATCTTATCATGGAAATGGAATTAAATCATATTGGTTAGTTATAAAAGAAATGAAATGAATTTTAGTATTTAGTAGTTTTTTTTCATAATAACAGGTGTGGGAATCTACTATGGCTTTTAGCTAATTTGCAGTTATGGTTGTTGGTTTCTTGTAAAATTTGGATTGGCCTTCTAATTATCTTTCTGTGATTTCTTTTGGTTTTGAGTCTGATGTGGGAACCCATGATGTTAGGAAACCTTAGTTAGAGTCATCTTAATCTTTAGTTTTCCAGAGGCATGAGGAAATTGCTAAATGATATTTTATATTTTTAATTGTTCTTGTTGTGGCAAGTTGATTGGCATCGCAGTTTTGATTCTTAAGGAGGGGTTGTACCAATTTAAATGAGAATCTAGCATTATGATATTGGCAGGATGGGAAATGCCTCACGTGTGCTTCATTAGGTTTAGTACTTCTCTATGTTGGTACTCCCTTTTATGATTTGTTGATTTTGCAAGTCTATGGAAGTGGTCTATTGATTTTATGTTTGGTGATCTATTGTGGTTATGATTTTGGAATCTATTGATGTTGTGTTTTTCTATGTATTCCCATGTCACCCTTGTTTGGAGTTGAGTCTTTTTGGTTTTTGTTTGGACATCCTTGGTCGAGGATTCTTCCTTGTCATCTCCTAGCATGGGGGGTGGGTTTTTTCTAAAACCCATGTGGTTGGGTGGAATGTGCTACGTACCTCGTTGGGTTCCCCACCAATGTTCGTATAGGGCAGTGCCTTACAGATGGAGCATGAGCCAAAGATTTTCTTGTAGCCAAATGTTTATTATGTATTTTAGTTATACTCATGTATTGATGTATTACTCCCACATTTGTTGAGAAGTTTATAATGTAAACTCAAGTATCTGATCTATGTATTATACTAGAAATAGATGTAATGTATAAATGTATCTTTGTAATCATGATATAAAAGATAGTGGTTATCATCTTATAAGCATATTGTATATATATGTGTATGGTTATTAAGTAGAGATGATCTTGTTCATAATGTTCAATCTCTTTTGAATGCTTCAATGTTATAGTTATGATGGGTGAATGGACTAAACTAATGCATTTTGAAATTCCATTTATCATTTCATTATGGGTTACAATACGTAATGTTACCTCGTGTACCCCAAAGGACTTAGGTGATTAACTTGTATTCATGTAATTGAATCTCATGCAATGGAACTTAATATGCATATATTATATATATATTATACATTTAAAAAAAAATTGTGCCATAGTTGTTGTCCTTTGGGGTTTCCGTGGCGAGGCATTACATAAAAAGCTAAGTATATTTCATCAAAGTAAATTATAGGTGTGCAATCTAGTTGAATGATGACATTCAACACATTGTTGGATAGGTTAGGTGTATAAATCCATCATACTTTGAAAGAAACATGAGAAAAATATTTCTTTGATGAATGTTTGAAGATGGGTTAGTTCATGTAATACTAGGAAGAATTTTGATTAAAATTGGAAGCCTATCATTTAATTAATTGTCACTAAGATCAATGTAATATGAGGAAGACTTTAAATAAAATGGAAATGGTACCATGTAAATCCACAAAAGAGAAAATATCACCCTACTAAAAATGTGTATTGCTACTCAAACAACTAAAATATAGCTATAAACATAACAAAGAGGAATTCTTTGTAACCCACGCAAACCTAGAGGAAGTTGCAATTCACTACTTAAACATGCCAATTTTTTTTTTTAGAACAAATACTATGCAAGATGAGTACACATTGCCAAAACCTCTAAGGACGAGAAAAATATTACTAAAAAAACCAAACAACAACAAACATCAATAGAAACCAAATCATTAATCATGTAAGGAATTAAGATTACATACATTCCATACAAGATAAATTACAACAAGGATGATAAATACCTCATGATTCCAATTAAAAACATTTAAACAATAAGATTACAACTCTCATTCCCCGAATGAGGTAATTCCAATAAGCATGATTACAATTTACAAACTCCACCTCGATAACAAATGAGGGGTAAAAGAATATAAGATCAACTAAAAATAATGAAGCCAAAATAGCAACTGGATCCAACGAGCTCTCCACATGAAAGTCTTGTCCACACGAGTAAGAGCAAAAAAACCAATAGAGGAAGGTGCATGTTCCACCCAACCAAGTGAAACTAAAAGGCTCACCCCCCGTGCTAGGAGATAGTAACAAGGATCTCCTAGACAAGACCATCTACCACTAGACACAGGCTAACACATAAACTGAACTGAATTAAGGACAAAACCCACATCACTTAACACAATGGTTACAATGCTTCTAGAGTACAAAATCAAGTACAATCATTGTACAAAATAAACCAATGGTACAACACCATACCGACTGCTGTCATAGGAGGAGTGTCATCACAAAGGCTGCATTGGTTATCCAATGTGTTCTTCCTAGGTTCCGACCCCCCTCTAGGGATATCCTGGTAACCTCTCACGAACCCAGCACCATATGCACACCAGAGCGGAATTGATTATCTCTCATAAAGACAAGATAACGATCTTGCCATTCTAGGCCTTCCCGACTCATCTCAAGTCTCATACAAGCACTTGAGCCAATGAGCAAGGATAAATTATCTTATTAATGTTCAAAGCTACTCCATCCCTAGTATAAGTTATTTTAATTTTTAGTTAATTAATTGACTCTCACATGAGTTATCCTGGAACCACTTTGGGCTCGGCACTTGTTGAAAGCCACTCCCCTATCGACAACACATAACTCAACCACATGCCAAGGGTAGACAATGCACTAACACCTATCACAAATAATCAAATACCTCAATAGGTAACACATCATTATGGATGCCCAAAACTAAAACCAAAGCGTGCACTACCCAAGGCTAACACCAGGTTGACTAACATAATGAGACCCACATAACAAACTGATAACTTGACTCAACCATGAATCACAAGGTCACACAACCCATTCAAAGAACCAGGTTTCCACTTAATCTTAACTCACACACAATCCAAGATAGACAAAGCAAATCACAAGAGACATAACATCATCTCAAGAAAACACTACTGGAAGACTTACATGATCAACAAGACCAATACGAATTAAAAACACAATCAAAAAGTCCCTAGCCTAAAGGTACAAAACCCAGAACAACCAAGGTACACCCACAATCAAACAATATTTCCCATACCGAGAATAAACGAAAACACCACTAGAAAACATTCTAAGCAATTAAACAGGATAATATTAGGATTTTTTAAATCCAAGCCACACGATGACACATTGCATGAAGTCAATTTAAATAAATACCATTATTTGCACATAATTAAAGGTCAATCAATCATGTGAAGAAATTTAAAACTCAATAGTTAAATTGACTTTGCCCTATCATACTCGATGATTAAAAAACTCTATCTTTATAAATAAATCCATTATTCAAATCAATTTTTTGGGTTCTTATTTATAAATAAATCACCAACTTAACATGATTATACTAACACACAATCATCTATTAAATGAATATTTATTTTATTTTATTTCTTAAACTTCCATTTAAATTCCAAACAACATTTAAAATAAACCCCATTATTTAAAATATATTATATACTATATAATATATATATTATATTATTATAATATATAATAAATTATAATATATAATAAAAATATAATATAATATATAATAAAATATAATATAATATATAATAAAATATATTATATATTATTATATATAATAAAATATATTATATATTATTATATATAATATTCAATTATTATATATATAATAATATATATATTATATTACATATATAATATATAAAAAGAAATTAAAATACATGCTCTAGTGGTTTGGCCACTTCAAAAGGGAGGAGGGGACACTCTGGCCATGGTCAGCGCCTCACCTCCCCCTATGGGAGGTGGTGACGCTTCATGGCAAAGAGACTCTCCCTACACTATAGCTTACCTTCCACTCTGGTTTGCTAGTAGCTGCATGTACTCTACAAGCCCTCCCAAAAAATGTTTTTATTTTACTTTTATTATATTTCAAATGAAACTAAACACTAAAAAAATGTGAATTTGAAAAATGTAACCCTATTTTCTCAGATTTTCTAAAACCGTATTATAAAAACATAAAATGCAAATATATATATATATATAGTATACCTTCAAACACACACATCATATATATATGTATATATTAATACAAAATAGTTCTTAATAAACAAATAAAAGAGGAAAAATCTTTCCACATAATGAAATTGAGGAAGAACTTCAAACACAACTCATGAACACAAATTTTTCAATTTCTAACAAAAATTTTGCAAGATCTTCTGTTTTCTTTTCTATTTCATTCTATTGCAAGAATCTGTCTTTGTTCTCTCTTCTTCTATGTTTTCAAAGGGGTTTCCAGATCTGTTTGCTAACTTCTCATTCAAATTGAAACTAATTTTAAGACTTCAATACAAAACTAGAATAGAACCTGAATAAAGAACTTGAAGAACAAATTGAGGAGGAATCCTTTGGTGCTTCCATTCCTTGCCAAACTCCCCCCAAGATCTTCATCTCCAACCAAGATTCCATCCAAGAAAATCAAAATCCCTCTTTTTGCAACCGAATTATCCATAAGCACCCATGAAAGAATACCCCAAAATGAAAATATATTCTCCCCCAAATTTTCAAATTCAAACTCAAATCCACTTCAAATTAATTTCCAATGTATATATTACAAAATAGTTCTTAATAAACAGATAAAAGAGGAAAAAAAAATCTTTCCACATAATGAAATTGAGGAAGAACTTCAAACACAACCTCATGAACACAATTTTTTTTCAATTTCTAACAAAATTTTTGCAAGATCTTCTTGTTTTCTTTTCTATTTCATTCTATTGCAAGAATCTATCTTTGTTCTCTCTTCTTCTATGTTTTCAAAGGGGTTTCCAAATCTGTTTGCTAACTTCTCATTCAAATTGAAACTAATTTTAAGACTTCAATACAAAACCAGAATAGAACCTGAATAAAGAACTTGAAGAACAAATTGAGGAGGAATCCTTTGGTGCTTCCATTCCTTGCCAAACTTCCCCCAAGATCTTCATCTCCAACCAAGATTCCATCCAAGAAAATCAAAAGCCCTCTTTTTGCAACCAAATTATCCATAAGCACCCTTGAAAGAAAACCCCAAAATGAAAATATATTATCCCCCAAATTTTCAAATTCAAACTCAAATCCACTTCAAATTAATTTCAAATTCACATTCAAATTCCATTCAAATTAAATTGCAACTTCAATTTCAAATTCTAATTTAATTCCAATTCTAATTTCAATTTCAATTCCAAATTCTAATTTCTTCACAAAATATATTTTTTTCAAAATAGTCAACTAATTCTAAAAATATCTTTTCTACCCCAAAGTCATTGCATTTGAAAACATTTGAATTTTTAATAACTTAAAACAACTTTCAAATTTCTAATTAGAATTCAATATATTTTAAAACCTTCTTTCCACACAAACTAATTTAAATCTTTTAACACTTTTAATTCAAAGAATAACTTAATCAATTCCACAATTAATTTATTTAATCAATAAAATAAATCTAATCCAGTATTAGATTATTTTATTAATTAAATTAAATTAATTAATAAAGTAAGTAACATTTCTAGCATTACAATCAAATACATTTAATCAACAGTTAAGCAACATAAGCCATTTAACTTGAATTTAAATAAAGAATACGGAGACAAGGCAACATAACAACCAACCCGACTACAACTCGACGACACACTGTGACTAAGGTGGTGGCTTGACATAGGAAAACCTAGCTACTATCTCCCAATCGATTTCCATCGGACAAGGGACACGCTCAGACCTGTGGAACCAGGTGGAGTCAATGTCTTGTACCTACATCCTGCAACCACACGAATGTCGAACATGCATATAACATAATCAAAACACATTGTGAAGAGGAAATCGCAGAATCACAGGGCGCTCGCATTCGAGTGAGGTGATCCTGTCCCCTTCACCAATACAGTATCACTAACTGACGAAGCTTACATCATTAATGTAATCAAATCATAAAGCATCATAAAGAAAACATTGCATAACAACGGAGCACAAAATGGAGGGATGTTACATCCTTCCCCCCAAGGGTCAGGCTTACTCCTGGAAGCCTGCAAGTACCCCTAGTACAAATTCCATAAGATCATGCATAATGCAAATCATTACAAAGTTTACTCAAGACAAGGTATGCGACATCATCGCTTCAACATTCATTTAACATTTTGCATTTTGAATCTAGGTACACTAATCTAACATCTACATGATTTCTTAAAACTTAACAATAAAATTGGGGACTATAGGCCTCACCAACAAGATGCACCTACTATGTAATTATCATTTACATGAAAATTTTTCACGAATCATTTTCCTCTAACTTTCACTTACTGCAAAATGATTTTCTATTCATATTATACATTTTCCATGATTATGAATGCAACTTGGGGACTTAGGTCCTTTACCTCAGAATGCCCCTCCACGCTGTGTATCGTTGTTGATGATACCTAAGTGTGTGCCTTGTTTAATTACCTTGTTTAGATAGAAAACATCAAATCAAAGTCATGAAGATAATTTAATAGAAGTCTTTTACGATGGATGAATAAATTAAATAAATAATGTTAAAGTGATTGTTTGATTTTAATAAATTAAACTTTATGATAAATTCTTTTATAATTAATGTCATAATAAAATGAAATTTTGAAGTAAGAAAATAGAATATTAAGGTGATTTATAAATGAAAAAAGTATTTGGAAATTAAACATTAAAAAAAAGATTAATTAACAAATTATAGTTGAAATAAATTAAAATGATAAAACATGAAATAAAATATTGAATTGGAAAACTGCAATTTTTAAACAGCTACAAATAGAAACAAATTAATGTGGAAATAACTAAGTCAGTTTTATTCTAATTTGTGGCATGGCAGTCACCCAATGCATGTAGTTGCAAAATTTACGTAATTGGCTAAAAATAAACAAAAAGAAAGCAGGGAATCTTTCTTTTTGAAATAATTGCCTTTTTATGGGCTTTTCATGATTTGAGATTTTTTGGGAAATAATTGCCCTTTTATTGGCTTTTCATGAACTTAAAGGGTGTGGAAAAACTTTTGAGAAGGATCGCTGTAAATTTTCCTCTGGTTCTGAAAAAGAAAAAAATTTCCCCCGCAAGCCTGAGAAGCTTGTATCTCGGAGGTATTGGGATTCTTGCAGAGGCGAAGGGCTAAGAAGAAGAACTAGAAGCGGTATTTGAAGAGTTGGAAATTCAATTGGAACTGGAATTCCATCAGCTTCTTTTTCTGTTCGGATTGTGCAAGTACTCCAGGTTCCTCTGCTAAACTCAAATTCTAATTCGGAAGTAAATAAAAAAACAGGAATTGTATTCCTCTATAAACTTGTTTTCTCTGTATTCTTGTGCCTGTGATATAATTATGCCTGATAGTTCTCTCATAATTTCAAAAGGCGAAGTTTTTATTGTTAAGCTTGCAGTAGGAAATGTTTCTGCTTACATTGTTGTTTTCTTTGCGAACCTTACGTGCTTCTCATTAAATTTATGCGCAAAATTATATCCTTCTCTTGCACCCTTCTGTACAGTAAATCTGGAGACTGTTATTCAGATCAGATGCTCTTCATGTACTTTTGGAGCTCCCTTGAAAATTGTAATAGTTGGGTTTTGGTGTTCGGCTGTGTTAGTGAAACTGGTGTTTCTAAAACTTAGTCCTTATCCTTTCCTTTTAATTCAGTTCCCCTGGCCGCCATCCCTATTTGGATTGTTAGTCTAGATTTGCATAATTGACTCTTTTCTTGGGTGGTTCCAGACTTAAGATTACATATAGCTATTATTTCTCCTGCTGTGTCATCCATCTGAGTCTTCTGTTATTTATTTAAACATAAATTAATATTTCATCCAAAATGCCATCCACCTTAGGGCTCTGGTTGTGGAAATCATTTTCTTTGGTGAGTGGGGCTTATTCCTTTAGCCGCGGCATTACTCTCCCCATTAGCTTGGTCAATACTCTTCACCTTATTTTGTACGCCTTGCCATGTGTGGGAGTATCTTGGCCACAGGAAATGGTTTATGTTAATCGAACCTTTCTTTATCCGAAGCAATAGACCTTGTGGATTATCATCATGCTTAATTCAATGGAGGAGATAAATCATTGTAATCTAAACTTTTAAATCCTTATTCCCTCAACTGCTCGAATCTTGAGCCATTCATTAGTTAAACCTGCAGTTTATCAGCCCTCTCTGGTTGAGTCGTTTGGGTATATAAGTTTGTAATGTATTGTTTTACCCTGTAGATATTCGGTGTAATCAAGGAGTGATGTTTTTATTGAAGCTTAATACTGGTGCCTCTCCTTACCTTGCCCTTGGGTTCGTTGGCCAAAATAATGTAATTTCTTTGCTGCCGTTGCCCTATAGTATTTCTTCACTCCCAGCTTGCTTTCCAATTTAGGAATTCCTATTGATTTCTTTTATCTTACTGCATATTCCACTCGGTTTTTCTTTTCCAACCGCACCATGTGCAGTCGTGTTTAGCTCTTCTTTTGGTAATGAATGCCCTTTTAATCATGTTTTTCTATTAGCTTCTACCTTAAGCTGGCATTTAGTTTCGTCGGGATTGAAGTGTATGATATAAACGTCTTTCTATCAATATATCTTTATTTCTATGTTCCATCATTCTTTTAAATATAAATGGTATTGATAACTTTCCACCGCTATACATCTCAATGTAATGGTTTTGTCTGCATGATTCCATTCCATTATTATATCTTGAATTAGAAGCTTAACTTGAGCTGAAACCAAGATTTTATGCATTTAGAAATTTGGGCCCCTTTAAAATGGTGAGCTTTTCTTGTCATGCGTATAAGTTTTAAAGGAATAGAAGATCCTAGTCTTTGTCTTGGAATGCTTTACTTTATAATGTAACATTTAAAATAGTGTAAAATATATAAATTAAGCCCTTAAAGTCTTAAAAGAAAAGGAAAGTCAACATGGAAGTCCTTAATTTAAGTTATCCCTTAAATAAAGTTAAGTATGTTTTCATGTTCTATACAAGGAATGTTTTAAACTAAATTAAGTTAGAATAAATAGGTTTCCCTTAGATTATCTCCTTTCTAGGGAAAAGTAAATAATATCCTATGTAATTAGGAATAGTATAATTAAATGTATATAATTCTTTTCATTCTCTTAAATTATTTTTTTGGATAAATTACTTTTATGTAAATTATATATGAAAATAAGTAAACAAGCAAGTAAATGATAGATAATTATAAATAAATTGAGATATGTATGTATTACATAGATGTATTGTAATTGATTAGTAAAGGATTTAGACCTTTTTTTGTATTGTATTTAATTGTGTAAATCAAGAAGTATCGTTTCTTAGAAAGTTTGATAAAGCGTAAAAGATAAAAGAAGCTAGTGATGAATATAAGATTTACCTTTGAATTTGATGATTTATCTTTAATCATAAAATGGATGTCTCATAATCCCACCATGTCTCTATGCTCTCTTATGATTTTGAGTGGTATTGGAAACAAGTGAATGGTCATTGTTTGGTATGAATGCGGGTTTTGTTAGAATGTGTAATCCTTATGTAAGTGACTAATAGGAGTCTTCCAGAGGCTAGGGGAGATTCTTTTCTTGATGAGAATATGTTAAATCTTGGAGATGATTGCTTTTGCGTTTGCTTTGAGCATGTATGTGATGCCTATTAGCCTCGCACAGTATGTTCACCTTGTGATTGGAGTTTGTAACTTGAAAGCGGGAAGGATATGCCTCGCCATGTTGTATTGATTATGAGTCTTAAGATTGTGCAAGTGGCTTTGTGCTTGAATTTATTGGTTTCCTAGTCGTCAGTAGGGGAGTGGCTCTCAGTGGGGGTCCGACACACAAAGGGGCGCCAGGGTAACTCACTAAGAGTTTAATCAAGTGATAAGCTAATTAATTAATTAGGAGAATTGGGTAGTTAAAACACTAATCAAGACAAGATAATGCCTCACTCATGGATCAAGTGCTTGTATAGGCTTGAGATGAGTCGAGAAGGCCTGGAATGGCAAGACCAACTGCCTAGTTTGTTTGGAAGGTAAGTTGGTCCCGTATAGTTTGTATGGGGGTCCGGCGGCCGGTAGAGGCAGCCAGGGTAACCCAAGATGGGGGTCCGGTAGCCTAGGAAGGTTACGCCAGGGTAACCCATAGCAATTATGCGATGACACTCACTCCTACGACAACTTTGTACTCCCTTGGTTCTTTACATCCCCTTAGTTGATTTTGTGCCTCTAGAATTGTTTTGTCTATTACTGTTGTTGTTCCATGATTGTTCAAACATTGTCATGTCAACCATATGTTGTCTTGTACCTTTTTCCTTCTGTGGTGTAATATCGTTGATGTTGTTCTTCTTGTTCTTGTTTATCATGTTAGCCTTGTGCATGTTTGTCAGTGATGGTGGGAACCTTTGCTATCTCCTAGCACGGGGGGTGGGCCTTCGGGTTCCACATGTTTGGGTGGAACGTGTTTCGATCTCCATTGGGTTCCCTTCTCCTATGCGTGTCGTGATGACTTCTCTTGATCTGTGGACCACAACATTGTACCAGCCTTCAAGATTTGTTATACTTGTATTTGTATTGTACCACATTGATGTATCATGTTTCATGTTTGATGTTCACACCTCACTGGAAATTGGGGAGATAACTTTATTTAGAATGTAAATGTATTGATGTACACCTGATGAAGAACACTATTATGTATTGGACTAGAGCTAGTTGGCATTGTATTTGTAATTAAATGATTTGAATCAATTTAATTCCATGTAAACATGTTATGGTTGTACTTTATTGTTGATTCAAATAAATGGAATATTTTGATGCAATTTTTGTAATGATGTTAGTACTTGATTATTGTAATGTTTCTTAAAGGTTACAGGTTAATTTTTAGATGTGTGAAAAGTAGTGTTGTCGCAAACCCTAGAGGACTTAGACTAGAGAACTTAATATTAATGCTAATTGCATACAAGTGAATGTTGCACCTTTCAAAAAAAAAAAAATTGTTCAGCCTCAGGTTGTTAGTGTGTGTTCTCTAGGGTATGTGGCAGGGCATTACATATGGTATCGGAGGTTCAAAAACTGGTGCTCTGAGTTTATATATATGAGCCCATTGAGTTGTATTAGTTGCGTAGATTTTGAAATTTAAGTTTTTCCTTGTTGACCTCGTCTAATACCCTGAACTTGTCCTTGGCAGTGTTTGTGTAGGATAATGCCTAGAGGATAGGGTTGAGGTAGAGGGCATGGTAGTGGCCATGGGGTCAACCTTGAGGACTCCGCTCCACAGAGTTCCCATGGATCAAACCGTGGCGAACGACAAGGTTCTCAGAGCAATCAAGAACAAAATCACGGGACAGGGATTGGAAGGTGCATAGTTCGTCGAATTTTTGGAAGGTTCTTGCCGTGGGTGTAATGCTTGAGGAGGATCATCGTGCAAAAAAATAGGCCTTAAATTGGCAAAAAATTCAGAAAATCGGTATTTGACAGCTTGATTTAAATATTTGAATAAGTTATCTATATTATTTCAAAAATATGTAAGAATAGAATTTGTAGAAAATTGAATCTAGGTTTCTAAAATACTAGGTTTATTTAAAATAAATAAAATCTATTTGGTGAAAATTTGAAATTTCAATCACAATAGTACTTAAATTTCAGGGGAAAAATAAGAAGTAGATTAATGCGATGCGACCACCCTAACCATAATAAAATGATAATATTTTTGTAAGATTTTATATATAAGTAGAGGACTCATTTCCATATGTGATGCATATTTTTTTGTAATTTTTTTCGAAGTAAATAATTAATTATGAATTTTCTATTACAACTTTTAGAAAATATAAAAACTCATCTATCTAACCACCTTAACTTGGTCAAAACTTCATGAAATTTATTTTTATTTTAATCCTATAGTATGTGAAGTATGGAATGTGTATGTTTCAGATTCAAAAATATGATACCGTTTGAAAGTTATAAATGTTTTCAATCCAGCCTATCGATTAGGACTTTGAAATTAAGTAATTCTAATAGAAAATGAATAATAATTATTTATTAAATTCAAATTAAATCATAATTTATGTTTTTGGAAGCTGAGAATCTCCTACAAAACCCTTTTCGTTTCATTAATTTTGGGTGAAAAATTAAGTCGACCATACCCTACAAATATCCATATGTGCCACTTTTTGGCGCCACCATGATCCTGAATACCCCGTCATTCCAAAGGCGGAGGGTGAACAGCTAGTGAATAGAGAGAGAGAAAGGTCTCCCAAAAGGAGAGAGTCTACAATTGAGCAAGATGCCATTCTAGCTAGTCATATGAGGGATCTTCTTCATGCACGTCCTCCTACATTCGATGGGACTGGCAGTGGTCTAGAGGCAGAAACTTGGTTAATCGATCTGAACCGGTGTTTCGCTATGCATCCATATGGTAGCAATACCAAGGCCAGGTGCGCTATCATGCATCTCCGAGGTTTTGCTTCCACATGGTGGCATCTTGAGGAGCAGAAGCTCCATATGGATATAGATTCAGTGTCATGGGAGATGTTCCTTGAGCGATTCAGAGCTCGGTTCTTGTATGACCATTGGCGGCAACTTCGAGCAGATGAGTTCCATGAGTTGAGACAAATGGCGATGTCAGTGGAACAGTATGAGCAGAAATTCTATGAACTTAAGCAGTATGCTGGCATTTGTGATGACGAAGGCATGTTAGTACAACACTTTATCAGGGGTTTGAATTCTCGTATTAGTGGTGGTGTTCGGGTATTCGAGCCGAAAACTATGGAAGTGGCTGTGGAGAAGGCTTGGATAGTTGAGGAGAATCTAGCTATGGATTTTGGTGGGCAAACAGGCATACAAATTAGTAGTGCACCTCCTATTAGTGTTGGATCTCAGGGTGGTACATCTCAGGCTGCAGGGCCCTCTGAGCAGCATCAGGCACTCGATAAGGTTGAACAACAACAACACTCTCAGCCAAACCATAAGAATTCTCAATCTCAACATGGTGGTAGATGGTTTCAGAAAAAGAGAGATCGGAATTGGAAGCGATCTCAACGTAACCGTATCAATCAGCCAGCACAGAGTACTCAGTCTATGATTAGTGGAGGTAGTATTCTACAAATTGGTGCACCTCCTGGTAATGGTGGGTTTGGTAGAGGTACGAGATGTTTCGCTTGTGGCCAGCAGGGTCACATTGCTCGACAGTGTCCTCAGAAGGGAACTTCTGGATTTAGTCAGAGACCGGTGGCTTCAGAGCCGACCGTAGGAGATGTCGGCAGATCACACAGGGTGTTTACCGCGATTGGAAACCGCCAGACCGAGCACCAAGGTGCAAATGGAGAGAATTCTGGTGGAGGAAGAACAACATTCTTCGGAAACCATGGGCGTCCTATGGCTTCGAGAGTTGATCCTCGGGGGACAAGTTTAGGTTTAGGTCCAGGTGTGGGTCCATTGGGATCCTAGGGTCGAGTCTTTTATCTTTGGGAGGATGTGTCCCTGTTGCTTTGCTTACTGTATCTAACAATACTTTGATTGTATTTGGGCACTATGTGACTTGTTGTTTGATGAGACTTGGATGTTATATAGATGAGGTGATACTATGATGTTTAGATATGATGACTTTTGATGACATTTTGATGCTTAGTTTGATGATAATTGATGACTATTGATGACATTGTAATACTTTGATGCTTTGAACTTAATGCTTAGATATAGTGATTCTTAGTGACACTAATCTAATTGATGATTTAAGCTTATATTATGGTTAGAAAATTAGTTTAAACTGCTTATGTGAGTTATTATGGATATTAACATTATGTGATTACCACGCTTTGATGTCAGTCATTATGTATTGGTGATGGGAAACAGTGTTGCATCACTCGCTTGCGAGTGCCCTACGACTCTGTGAATTCCCCATCATGGTGTGATTAGCTATTTTTCTCTATGCACATGTTCGACCGTGTGATTTGTTGCGTGCCATGTGCTCCGCCCCACTCACCTCATACGCAAGAGCACCTTACACTTTCATCCTCCATTTTCGCTATTTGTTTGCACCTGTTGCTAGAGTTTGAACTTAGTCTTTTTTGAGCCAGTCAAGACAAGGTCAATCAAGACCATTGAGCAAGATCTAGGGTGAGTTTTTGAGTTTTGAGTCAAAATATGCAACAATGCAATTTTGCACTAAAAGTTGCTTTTGTAGCCTTTGAAGGCAAAAATGTGAATTTTTATGTAAGTTTGCAAGGTTTGGGGTCTTGAAAATGTAATAAGGTTGTTTCAATGTTATTTGAATGATTGTTAAGGTCTTAGGTCTTTAGGATTGCAAAGTTGCTTCAAAATGCAAAGTTGTCATAAGGAAATTTGGTGTAAAATCAGCATTAATGATGTAATTTCATTAACTAATGGTTCCCTCCTTCAAAAATCAGTTGAGGGCAGTTGTAAATGATGGGAAAAAAGTTTAAGAATCCTCCCTTGGGTCGAGGTTGGGCTGTTGTTGGTAGTTTTGAAGTTTTGAAGCATTTAATAAGAAGAAAACTTTGTTTTTTCTATTTTTTACAGCATTTTTTCCTGATCCCGTGCTTGGTACGGTCTGGTACATCATTGTACGGACTCAAAATTGAAATACTCGGTGCAAGAGGGAAGAGTCTATCTCTTTTACGGTGATTTGCCCATTTTCATTAAAATTAAATAAGCATCTAATTTTGAAAGAAAGGGTCTTGAAATCTGCAAAACAAGGGTTTGGTCACCAAAATGGATGTAATTCACGGACCGCGGGAAAATCAAAACCGCTAATAGATTTTAGGACTCCCTTTACATTATGCAATTGCTCGCGATGAAAATTGAGTTTTGCAAAAGTTATGTGATGCCCTAGCTCTGGTTTTACCTTGAAACAGTCCAAAAAATGTTCATTTGTAAGCTTTTCTTTTGATTTCTGAGTATTTTAAAGAAATAGAATGAATGAAATATGTGAAATGGCCCCTGTGTCCCGCTGGAGTCACTTAAAATGCATTGTATCGTTAAAAGGCCCTGGACAAGTTGAAAGCTCCTCGCATGGGCGCCAGCTAGCTCTCGGCTCTATGACTGTAAACCCACCCGGACATCGGCGCGGTGTTTAATCCTATGCTTTGAAACCCGGTGGGGACTTGCCGCAGTCTAAAACCTGATTTCATTGTTTGGTTAATGCCTTTAATAATTTTTTATTTTGACTGTCCTATTTGGCAATGTTGCAAGGTTGCATGGGCTTGTGTAAGAGTGATGAAAGAATGGGAGTTTTTGAGTGTAAAGTCAGGTTATTTGGTCTTGTTTTGACATTTTGAGAGTGTACACAGCATCCCCAAGTCCTTCAAACATGTCTGGTTGTGTGAGTTGAGTTGGGTGATCAAGTTTCTTGTTGGAAGGAATAGTGAAGTTGATGTGTGCATTTAGAGAAGCTATTGGAAAAAGGTATTGCTTCCCCTGCCACTCTGCATCACAGTGGTATCAGAGCAGGGAGTAGGTTTTGGTTTGCATTTTGCAGGTTGAAGAAAAGAAAAGGTTGACAAGATGCCTCCAAAGAGCAAAGATATGGCTAAAGAGATGAGGGAGATGAAGGAAAGGCATGCAAGAGAACTCAAAGAGTTGGAAGAAAGAGTCATAGCCCTGGAGATAAACAAGAGAAGAGATGCTGAAGAGAGTGAGCCAGAAGAAGAGGAAGATGAGGAGTTTGAAGACATGGAAGAAGAACTTGATCTAGAAGACCAAAGAATGGCAAAGCTGTTGAAGGCAGTGAAAGGTGACAAGCCTAAGGTAAAACTTGATGTTTCTAAATATGGTGGTAGTCTAAATGATGAAGAACTACTTGATTGGATTGCTGCATTAGATAACCATTTTGAATGTGAAGAAGTTCCTGAAGAGAAAAGAGTAAGGATTGCAAAGACTAAGTTGCAGGGTCATGCTTTGGTATGGTGGAATTACTTTCAGTCTGAGAGGAGGAAACAAGGAAAGTCTAAGATCACATCATGGGACAAGATGATATCTAAACTCAAAGGTAAATTCTTACCAAAAGATCACCAAATTCAAATGTTTAAAAAATTGCAAAGTTTGAGGCAAAGTGAAATGGATATTAAGTCCTATACTGAGGAGTTTTATAAATTAAGTTTGAGGTCTGGTCATCATGAGAATGAAGATGAAAAAATTGCTAGATATATTGGTGGTTTGAGGCTTAATATACAGGATGAATTGGTTTTGGCTAACCCTAGGAGTGTAGAGGATTGTTATCAAATGGCAATCAGGGTGGAGGAGAAGCTTAAAAGGAGACAAGAGAAAGCAGTAAGAGGAAGAGGTGGTCCTAGTGCAAGAGGAAGAGGAATACCTTCTACATCAAAGCAGCCAAATGAAGATCAAGGAGCAAACAAAGGTAAAGATCACAATGATTCTAGAGGTGGTTTTGGTTTTAGAGGTAGAGGAAGGTTTGGTATTGGTAGAGGTTCTAATGATTTTGCAGGAAGATGCTACACATGCAATGAGTTTGGCCATCCTTCATGGAAGTGTCCTGAGAGGGTTGGTAGTTCTTCTAGTGGAGACAAGAAGATTGATAGAAGAGCACAATTGGTACAGGAAGAGGAGTGTGAAAGTAATTGTTCTCCAAGTAGGAATGCAGATCCTGAGGTTGGGGAAATGTTGATGGTGAGAAAAACAATCTTGAAGGCAGCAAAAGAGGAAGCACCTTTGCAAAGGAAAAGTCTCTTCAAGACAAATTGTAAGTGCAAGGACAAGGTATGTAGAGTAGTCATTGATTCTGGATCAACTGAAAACATGGTGTCATGTGAAATGGTCAATAAGTTAGGATTGAAAAAGATTCCTCATGAATGTCCCTATAAAATCTCATGGTTAACTGATGATCAATCTTTGTTGGTGAATGAAAAGGCTATAGTGGATTTTCAAATTGGTGGTTATCATGATAGTGTTGTGTGTGATGTTCTTCCAATGGACTGCTGTCATCTCTTATTAGGCAGACCTTGGCAATATGACAAGAGGGCATTGTATGATGGTAGGGAAAATACTTACACCATAGTTCAAGATGGTCATTCTTTTGTGTTAACTCCTCTTGTAGAAGATGCTAAAGGTAAAGCAAAGGTCATAATGTGTGGCAAGAAGGAACCTATAAATGTAATGAAGGAGAACCAATTTTCTGATGTTGTTCCCTGTTTTAAGACTGAAAATGCAGATATAAGGTTTGATGTAGGGGTAAAAGAAGTGTTGACAGTGAGTTTGCATGAAAGTGTGTTAGTAGGAGCCATTGAATGCCCTATAGTTAAGACCAGGTCTGAGAAACAAACAAATTTTGCAGGAAGTACAGTACATAAGTCTGATTTGACAGTGGCAAAACAACTTGATGAGGCAGTGAGTGAAAGACAAGGAAAACAGGGACAAAAAGATAGTTGCGCGCATGAAGGTGACAAAGGAAACAACAAAGATCATAGAGTTACTAATCCTTGTTTGTATGCAGGTGAAAAACATAGTAAAAAATTCAATCTTGGTTAGGGAAAAGATAAAAGACTGTTTGCAGGTCTGAGGACAGAGAAGAGGGAAAATGCATGTATCAATGCATTCCAAAATGCTAGAAGTGCAGGGCTGTTTGCAGTTCCAGTTTACATGAACCAATGGAGTGGATTTGTGGATCAGTGGACCTTGTTTGAAGCTTCGAGACAGTGCTATCAAACACAACTCATGAGGCATGAGTCTTTTCTAGGGGGGTGTATGGTGCAAGAGCACCTACACCTCATCCTCCATTTCACTCATTTAATGAAAATTTGTTGTTAGGAGGTTAGAATTAGTCTTTTTGAGTCTTTTAGTCATTAATAAGGTCAATCAAGACCATTGAGCAAGATCTAGGGTGAGTTTTTGAGTTTTGAGTCAAAATATGCAACAATGCAATCTTGCACTAAAAGTTGCTTTTGTAGCCTTTGAAGGAAAAAATGTGAATTTTTATGTAAGTGTGCAAGGTTTGGGGTCTTAAAATTGTAATAAGGTTGTTTCAAAGTTATTTGAATGGTTGTTAAGGTCTTAGGTCTTTAGGATTAAAAAGTTGCTTCAAAATGCAAAGTTGTCATAAGGAAATTTGGCGTAAAATCAGCATTAATGATGTAATTTCATTAACTAATGGTTCCCTCCTTCAAAAATCAGTTGAGGG
>VDFB02373959.1:0-18865 GCA_007258455.2 Sequoia sempervirens | reverse complement strand
ACATCAATACCTATCAGGAACATATTTTTAGATTTTTTTTGATAATCTACTATTTTTCCACATGTGTAGAACATAGAGCTTGATTTTTGATGAAAACCTAAGATTCAAGAAAGAAAATAAAATATAATAATAAAATTAAATATATTTAAAATTATACTTTTTAGGAAGATTATAAGAAGGACTACATAGTTACAAAAAATAAATTTTAAATAAATTCATTTGATCCTCCAAAAGGTAAATCAAAAGTGGTTTTTTATTATCATTTTGATAGGTGTAAAGGAGACTATGTTATAGGTATATGGTTTAAAACTAGTGGGTTCTATCCAAGGGGGTTTGATATAAGGTGGTTTAATCAAACCCTCTTCAATTGGAATCCTTTAAATGGAACTTTTCAAGGCTTAAATCATTATATTTTTAAAAATATGTGATTTCAACAAAAATCAGGATGTCCCAAAAAGTGTAAACCACTATTGTGGGATCACCCTACCTATAGTAGTAAACACCTCTAGCTAGATGGAGAGAGGAGAGTCTAGTAGTGTTGTCATGATATTGTCTACTATGTTATTGGTGACTAATAGCATAATTACCATGAGGTTACTTGTCTCTTGAGATCTAGATTGGTAGATTGAGGGCCTAGGTGATATTTTCTTTATGTTTATGTTTGTATACATGGTATAGTTAGAATATAATATTTTTTCATGCATTGGTTTATGGTACAAGATTATGTACTAATTTAGATATTTTTTTGAATTTTATAGTTAAAAAATAAGAGTGGATTGAATTTTATAATTGATTCATAACTGAGATAGTCCCTACTATTTAGCTAGAGTGTTTAGTGTGAACTAAGTATAGGAAACAATAGAATGTTGGTCACCACCTTGAGATATTTTATCCCATTGTGTAGCTTTGAATGAAATATGAGGAGTCTCAAGAGTGAGATAATTAAAGAGATGAAACACTACTTATACTCACCAATAATAGGGACCAAAGGGCATCAAAGGTGCAAGTATTGACTATATGGTGGGATGAACTGGGAGTTGAGGTTGATGCACTTAAAGGAGAGAATTACTAGGATATGAAAAGAGAAAAGAGTACCAATATGGCACTTAGTGCTCTACAAAACCATATTTAGTAGATCTCTATACAAATATTCAAAGAGTTCAAATTGCTACCCTAACCAACCTTGATCATCCTAGATTACAAGCCTTGATGGATAACATTATGACCATGAAATACTAGGTTGTGATGATGAGGGAGCGAAAGGTGAGATAGAGAGGAGATAATAGGGCTAAAGGATGAATTGAGAGGTCTATGGACTACATCATGGAGTATATCTAAGACAAACTCCTAGTCAAAAGAATCTTGTAGATAACGGTCACCTTAGCTATATTAGCCACCAACACAAAAGGAGTTAGGAAACCATGTATCCTCATGTATTTTTTTATACTTATGAGATACTACATATACATATATATGAGATATTTTTTTATTTTTATCTATATGTGTAGGTTTTACATGGATTTTTTTTATGCATGTTTATATTTATGATGTAAATTTTTCAATTAAATATAATTATTCTTTAATAAAACAAACCTAAATAAATCAATTAAATACACCAATGGAACTAATTAAAAAATAATAGGAAAACTATTTGATTAATTAAATAAATTTTATATGAAACAATTGAAATTAAATTTCTAAAATTAGAGATAAAACATGAGCTTGCTAAACAATGAAAAATAAAATAAAATAACAATGAGATCTATTTCAAACAATACCATAAAATAAAATAAAACCTTTCAAATAATCATAGATAAATAAAATAAATAAATAATTGTAAGTAAATCATCCTAGAATTATGGTGTTGAGATATTGACTTGGAAAAAAATACATTGTTTGAACTAATGGGTGAGGGAATAAGTACTTGTTTTAGAAATGACAATGGTATAGCTGGTTGTGAATTATACTTGTTGATTTCAAAAATGTTTCTCTATAATTAAATATGAAATTATACTACTCTACCATACTATAGGATGACATGTTCTCTATTATGATTCAACTCTAAATCTAAGGAACTATTTGTTACACTAATGCATCTTATATTAGATTTTTAGAAATGACATGGAAGAATGTGACCTATAAAATATACTCACCTCTACTATCTAGAATTATTAGTATCTATGTATATCATTAGTATTTTGTTGTAAATAATCTTATCCTTAGTGAAATCCCTTGATCTAAGGTGAACTTTCACAACTGTGGCAATGAAAAAAGTATCCATTTTCCTTACTTGATTTGGGAATGATTAATGAACTCAAGGCCACATTGATCTAGTGTTGTGATGTGTTTTACACATTCACATTAGGACTTGGGCCCTATTTAAGCTAAATAAACCTAACTTTTCCTTGATTTAATGTTTTAAACTGTATTCATTTACACCTTCACATTAAATTTAGGTCCCTTAGACCTAATGTCACCTTAATCTAGTGTTGCAAAATGTTTTACACATTCACATTGGATTCATGCCCCTTTTAAGCTAAGTAGACCTAATTTTTCCTTAATTTGATGTTGTAAAGTATATTGATTTACACTTTAACATTAAATTGTGGGACCTCTTGCATTTATGACCTTTATATCATCATTAATAGGCCCTAAGACCCTATTTTATGCATCCTAAGGCTTATTTCAACCAAAATCTCGACAAGATCAACAAATAGACTTAATTTCTTAAAGTTCCTTGACACTTTTTCTCTCTAAAAAGGTCTTATGGGACTCATGCACCACCTTGGGTGTATGAGTCCCACCTAGGTGGGACCCATATGCTAGAGGTGGCATATAAGTCTTATTTGGCCCCTTTTTAGGGTTTTGAGTGAGAAATCAAGGTTTTAAAATCAAATTTCTTGAATGTCATCCTATAGGATCTAATGATGGTAACATGAATGCATTTTCTATATAAACAAGGTCAAAAATCATTATTTCACTAAACCTTCATGATATCAAGGACCAATCACTCAAGAGTTAAGCATTCCAAGACTTCACAAGAGCATCAAGAGATTTTACAAGAGCATTTCTATGGCATTCAAGGGTAGATTTATTTATCAATTATTGCAGCAATTTAAGATCCATCATGTCAAGATTATCAAGCATCAAGAATTGTGTTGAGCTAGTGTTGTGATGTAGCATTGAAGATCCATTTGCAAGCATTGTTTCATATCCATGTTCAAGATCTAGATCTACATTCTTCATGGCTACTTCATGTTAGATTGCAGATTTACAAGACATTATTCAAGGTATCATTGTTCATGTTTAAGGTTTCATATTTCATGTTTCATGTCCTTATTTCATTATCTCATCATTTGGTTTAATTACGTCAAAGGGGTTTCACTAAGGAAAACCCCCATTCACTAACAATCAACAAGTTTTCTCTCTCTACATGTGTAATTACAGATCTAGGTGTCTTGGAACTTGAAGGATCTTTGAAGATTAGGTCACAAGGTTGAAGAAAGTCATCAAGCCATCAAAAGGTTGTCATCTCCACTAAAATTCTTCTACAAGTCTAAAATCAGGGTTTTAGATCCGCAAAAAAGTGTGGCATAAAGAGAAGAGATTAGAGAGCATAATTGTATCTTAATCCTCCAAAAAATCATACTAGGACCAATACGCCACCTTGGGCATATGATTCCCAACATAGTCAATTTTTAGGGTTTCAGAAGATTTAGAATAAGCATTGTCAAATTCCAGTTTTGGTGCAGAAAACCTAGTCTGGGACTAAATCACCTAGATTGGCATATCAGTCCCACTCAGCATTAAAATCAACATTTATTGCATTTCATTCCTCATTCAAGCCTCTATAGATTTATGAGTGTACACTTCTAATTTTACAATTTTTTGTCCTAATTTACTTGCATTTCTAGGTAACTTAATTGAGCTTTGCACATCATTAGGTTATGTCATTAGATATTGCATTTCATTAGTCTTTCCAAGCCATAGCTTGGTGATGAACCCCTCTTTAGTTTATAATCATACCCTGGGATGCCCTATTCCAATATATCTTTCCCCTTTACATCCTTGGATTGAGATCTCTAGGGTTTCCTTGAATGTGGAGTGTAGAAGATTGTTGCTCAATGTCCTAAACTATAATAAATGACAATTTTATATCTTACATTTTGGTGAACCTACATTTAGAACATTTCATTTTCTAATTTTGAGTGATCATCATCCTAGATCTAACTTGCATTAACTTTGCATTAGGGTTTGCAATAGTTAATTTCCATTCTAGGGTTTCTAAATCTTGCATTACTGAAAGTTAATATAGGTTGCATTTTTGCATCTTGCATCACTGAATTTAATTTGAAATCTCCATTTTCACTTATCCTAGACATCACTCAAACCAGAAAGCATTGAAAACACTTAATGGGTATGTGTAGGATCATCATGGAAAAAACAAGCCCTTAAGTGGCAAAAAATTTAGAAAAATCAGAGTTAGGCAACTTGACGTAAAAATTTGAATAAGTTATCTATATTATTTCCAAAATATGTAAGAATAGAATCTATAGAAAATTAAATGTAGTTTCTAAACTACTAGGTTTATTTAAAAATAAAATAAAATCTATTTGGTGAAAATTTGAAATTTCAATGCAAGAGTAATTTAAATTTCAGTGGAAAATAAGAAGTAGGTGTCCTGCTTGACCACCATAACCACAATAAAATGATAATATTATTTTATAAGATTTTAGATATAAGTAGAGGACTTCCATACATGTGATGCATATTTTTGTAAATTTTTTCCAAGTAAATAATTAATTATGAATTTTTATTACAACTTTAAAAACATAAAAACTCAGATGTATGACCACCTTAACTTGGTCAAAACTTCATGAAATTCATTTTTTTTTAATCCTATAGTATGTGAAGCATAGAATGTAACGATGTTTCAGATTTAAAAAATTTGATAGCCTTTGAAAGCTATAGATTTTTTTCAATCAACCTATCAATCGTGGACTTTAGTCATAATTCAAATAGAAAAAGGAATAATAATTATTTATTAAATTCAAAGTAAATAATAATTTATATTGGTGGAAAGTTGAGAATCTCCTTAAAAACCCTTTTCGTTTCATCAATTTTGGGTTAAAAAAAGTCGTCAGCCACATACCCTACACATACCCATCATATTGCCACTTTTTGGCCCATCATGATCCTGCACATATCCTAATATTTTTTGAAATTTGTGAAAAAATCCCTCACTGGGACTCATACGACCCTCTAGGTGATTTAGTCCCAATGCAAATTTAAACTGCATTTTCTAGAATTCAAAACTTTATTTCTGAGCTTCGTTTGCTGCCATTAGTTATTTGTTTCATTTGGTTGAGTTTAAGTTACATGCATTTCACTAGATCTAGCTTAAAGTGGTTCATTTCATGCATTTCTTAATTCCAAATTTGCATTTACAACATTTCATTTTTAGATTCTTGTTTGAAATCTGAAAATTGTATGTAATTCTAGGTCTTTACATTGCATTTTAAGTTTGTAGATTATTACATTCTACAAATGTTAGTTTTTGGTCATTTCCAAGTTTTCAAAGAAAAGAATAATATGTTTACTTAAGTTTACATTAGTCAAATTTCTTTGAGCTTTTGTTTGTTGTCATGAATATTTGTTTCATTTGTTGAGCGACGTTATGCATTTCACTAGATCTAGCTTAAAGTGGTTCATTTCATGCATTGCTTAATTCCAAATTTGCATTTACAACATTTCATTTTTAGATTCTTGTATAGTGTAGCCACTAAATTACCTTCTAAAAATTGCATTTCATTCTAGGTCTTTACATTGCATTTTAAGTTTGTATAGATTATTGTTCACAAATGTTAGTTTCGGTCTTTCCCAAGTTTGCAAAGAAAAAGTTAGTCAATTTAAGCATGTTAGTCATTCATTCAATACATTATGCGGTTATGAGAGTCTCTTAGTGTAAGAGAGTGAAAATGTTGACGCTTTCCTTGAACCTACACCCCACTTATATCTTCTATTTTTGGGAATGATGTGATAGAAGAAGACACAAGCACATATAACCATGAAGATAATAATTTTTCTTCTCCCTATACCTCTTCTGTTAGTGATGAAGTTATCTTGGTAAAAGAAGATGCAATCAATGAAAATCATGAAAATCTTGCTCGTCCTTCTCCTCCCCCCCTTGGGAAGTTATTATAGCACAAGAGAATGAGATCATAGACACATTCCTAAACATCACGTTACCTAATTTCCATTCATCCCTTGATTGTGAGAAAATTTTAGTGAAAGAGGATGCAATTGAAAGTGAGAACGATAGGTTGGTGTTAGATGATAAAATCTTAAAGGTCTATAACAACCCTCTTTATGTTCCTTCCCATACCTATCCTATTTTGGAAGATATTATGGGACAAAGGAATGAAATTATGGACAATATTGACAATCACATTTTTCCTTCTCCTAGTATCTCTCCTAGTTGTGAGGAAGATACTTTGATGTTAGAAAGTTATGAGAATCTTATATGTCTCTCTTCCCCTAGGGGAAACATTAATGATAAACAAGACAATCCAACCATTGATAATTCCTCTACTAGCGATGAAGCCATTTTAGAAGAACCAAGCTTTGAAGGTCATGAACATCTAGTTTGTAGTTCTCATAAAAACTATCCTCCTAAGGAGGATGTCATGGTTCAAGAAAAGGAAAACAATAGAGATGTGAATTCTTTAGATGATGGTGAAAAGATGATACTAGACTACCCTTTATTAGAGGTACATGAAACCAAGACCATTGAGGTTATGAATGTGCAAGTTTCCATTAGACCCCTGTTGATTAATGGACCTCCTACATACCCTATGGGACATCCTAAACATCCTCTAATTATTTACCCACCCTCACAATGACCACAAACTCAATGCCAACCTGAACTCATCCTTTATCCACCGTCACATCAACCTCAAACTCAAAATGAACCTGAACTTATCCTTTACCCACCTAAGAATAATGTTTTTCAGCAACCGAGTTCTAATATTGTTTCTCATACATATAACACTAGAAAAAATCCATAAACACGACAAAAACCTTCAACATTCCTCCCATTTCCTAGCCCTCTATTACCATGTCCTCCTCGTTTGCCTCTACAAAGTGGAAAGGAGTACAATCTTGTTAAACAACTAAAGAATACTCCTACTAAGATATCATTATGGGACCTTATTCAAGCCTCCCCTCATTATCACACCATGATTCAAAGTGATTTACAACAAGTTCCTATCCCTTGTAATGTGCAACCAAATGAAATGGTAGCTTCAAGGAATAAAAGATGACATTTTTTTCCACCAAAGTGAACTCCCTCCTTTGGAAGTGCAAAAACAAAATGAACCTCTCATGATAATAGCTATACCTAATAGGCTTGGAATAAAAGGAACCCTCATTGACAATGGCCTTGCCCTTAATGTGTGTAGTATATCCCTTTTAGATAAGCTTTGCATAGATAAATAAAAAAATCAACCTAATTCTTTATCTATTAAGGGATTTGACAATGTAGGAAAATAACCGCTTAGTGTGATCACTTTGCCTATTATAGCTAGAAAGGCCACATTAGAAACACAAATCCATGTTATGCCTCATGATATTTCATATAATCTTATTTTAGGAAGACCATGGATTCCTGCAATGAATGGGGTTCCTTCTACTCTTCATCATAAAATAAAGTATATGTACAACAAAAAAGTGTACACACTCAAAGTTGACCCTAACCCAAACAGTTTCTTAAACATTGAGAAAGGAGGGGAAAATCCTTTGAAAAAATTAACACCAACTACACAAGTAGAACCTGTGCAATAAAAAGAAAAAGAAAAAAATATTGAGGAAATCACAAAGATATTAGAAGATGATTGAGGTTCCTTAGATTTCAAACCTTGATGGGAGAGTACAAGATCATAAACAAAGACTCTAAAAAGGTAAAATGAAAAGTAGTAATGTCAATGCAAATTCAAGAATTTCTCCAAAGAATCCACCAACTACTTTAGAACAAAAGATAACAACAGGCACAAACTTCTTTAAGCAAAGTTGACTATGAACAACCACCCAATCTAAAAGAAATTAACAATCTTTATGGTAAATACAAACTTATGAAACAACTTGATATAGTGGAAAAGGATGTGGTGCTAGAACAAGGTATATGTGTCCTATAGATCCTCAATACAAGAAAAGACTAGTGGTCTGGTTACGGTCCTTGAAATAAATAAACAAGCCTTCACTTAACATCAACACTCACATAAAACATCCTTATAAGCCAAATTTAAATATTAGTGCATCCCTTGAATTACAAACTATGGTCTTGATTATCCTTTGAAAATAGAGAAATCATCTCTTTAACATTAATGTCATCACGCGAAAAACTTATGCTTTGAATTTGATATATTTTGGAATAATTATAAAGGAGAGTACAAAATCTCACACCGCTCTGTGTAACTATGATGAATTTAATAATTAACAAGAAATATCTTTTGTCACAGCAAAGATCTCTACTATCGATCAAGAGAGTATCTTGTTGAGACCCCTCCAAGATCATTTGATATCTCTCCCTCCTAGTACACAAAATAAATTTTATTACAAGAGTTGATTTTGAGCATATCATAGAGTTCATGGTCATTCTACTAAAGAATGTAAGGCTTTAAGTGATAAAATTTAACATCTAAATGAGTGTGGTGCTCTTCCTTGTGTTGAAGCACCTTGTTCCTTTAATTGATACTGATTTTCACTCTAGCATGTTTCTCATCAATCATCTCAGCTCATCCTTGTCTTACACTAAGTGGGGGCAAGGGGTTAAGTAGCCTTGTCCTTGTATGTCACTTGTCATTCTCTCTTTTGGCTAGTTTATCACCTTTCATGTACATATAAGAGCAAGCTTGGGATGTGGATGACATTACTTAAGTTGGCTCGCATGTGACATATAAAGTTATATTTTGGGGGAAACCCCTTCCTTTTTCATGACATAGCTAAGAAAACATATGACTTAGCATAGACTGTAAATAAGATCCTATTTATTCTTATAATTTAAAGAAATTTCTCATAGCAATGGTGTTAGCAAACACTTTAAACTGGGGCATACATCGAAACTCATGTTTCACTTTGTGATTTTCTTTATTCTTGTGATGCATCATTTTCTTGGTGGTGTCATTGGGTTTGTTTTCCTCCAAGAGAGTGGTATTTCTTTGATTTTTCCTCTCTTGGAGACATTAAGCATGATGTTCCCTAAGAAGAGACCTTACATGAACTAAGGAAAATCCCTAAATTGAGTACACCTTACACTATTTTTCATTTATAACAATTGTTATATGGTTGGAACTTGCATAATACACTTTTCTTTCCTATGGAGACATCCTATTTGTTCATGAGTTTCAAGCACAGTTTTTCTTTCCTCAAGAAGCTCAAGTTCATTATTATATGGGCACCTTTCAAATTTATTAGTGACTGGTATGTTAACGACATGAGAACCTAAATGTGTATGAATTTCAATATACAATGAGAAGCCATTGAAATAATTTCACTAATACCCTTTGATACCACCAACATGGTTTTAAAGTTTTGTTTCTAGAGTAAGTATATTTGGATAGAAAAAATTAGATCCTGATCCACTGTTGGATAAACACTTGAGGGTTGATTCACCTCTTTTATTTTCTCATTTTCATATTTCTTTCTTTTTAGTTATTGAGACATTGTATGTTCAGGTCTTGGGTGCTGTATATCATACAAATGCATGTTTCCTTTGGTGCTTTAAGTGTCACGACATAGATCAATCTGTGGGTTGAGCACCTCAATCTTTTTATCCTTGACCATTTGCATCGTATACACTTGACCTCTTTAATGTCTACTTAGTGTGAGTTTTGAAGTAAGTTCCACCTTCACCAAGTGGTGGGGCTAAATGGAGTCACCAAAAAAGTATCCCTTGCTTAATTTGGGAATAATTAGTGAAAAATTGGACTTGATATCACCTTGATCTAGTGTTGTGAAGTGTTTTATACATCCACATTAGGTCTTGGGCCCCTTTTAAGCTGAATTATCTTAACTTTTCCTAAATTTAATGTTGTAAAATGTATTCATTATAACTTTCACATTAAATTTAGCCTGGACCTAATGTTTTAATCTAGTGTTGTACATTCATTGATTTAGGCCTTTTAAGCTAAATAGACCACTTTTTGCCTTAATTTACAAAGTATACGACTGAACTGACATTAAATTTTGGTGCTCTTATATTTTTGACCTTTATATCATCATTAATAGGCCCCTAAGACCCTATATTATGCATCCTAAGGCTTATTTTAACAAAAATATCGACAAGATCAACAAATAGACTCAATTTCTTAACTCCCCGACACTTTCTCTCTCTAGAAAGGTCTTGTGGGACCCATATTACACCTTGGGATATGAATACCACCTATGTAATTTCAGATCTAGGTCTCTTGGATCTTGAAGGATCTTTGAATATTAGGTCACAAGGTTAAAGAAAGTCATCAAGTAATCACAAGGTTTTCATCTTCACTAAAAATCTTCTATAGGTCCAAACTGAGGGTTGTAGATCCAAAAAAAAAGTCTGGAAGAAAGAGAATATATTGGAGAGAAGAATAAGATCTTAATCCTTCAAAAAATAATACTAGGAATAATATGCTACCCTGGGCATATGAGTCCCAGTACAGTCAAATTTTAGGGTTTCAATAGATTCAAAATAAGCACTGTCAAATTCAAGTTTTGGTGGAAAAGACCCAGTCTGGGACTAAATCACCTAGACTGGAATATGAGTCCCGCACAACATTAAAATCAATATTTCTATCATTTACAATCCTTTTTCGAGCCTCTGTAGGTTTCCAAGTGCACACTTCTTATTTTACAGCTTTCTATCCTGATTTACTTGCATTTCTAGGTCACTTAATTAAGCTTTGCACATCATTAGGTTTTGTCATTAGATCTTGGATTTCATTAGTATTTAGTTTATAATTAGACCCTCGGACACCCTATTGCAGTATCTCTTTCCCCTTTACATCCTTGGATTGAGATCTCTAGTGTTTCCTTGAAAGTGGAGTGTAGAAGATTGTTTTTCAATGGCCTAAACCATAAGCAACAACAATTTTATTCCTTACAAAAGATATCATACATTTATAAAGAAAATGATCAACATAAATAAATAAAAAATCAACATGGATTAGCAAAAAATAACATGCACATTTTGAATTTTAAAATGACATATGCTAATGAAATGTACAAATATTTTTTTATTAATTTTTGAAACATAGAAAAAGAGAGGGATGTGAAGAATGTCCCCAATCCACCTTTTTCTATATGGGGTGTTTCATTCAAAAGATGAGATCCAAGAATCTTGAAACAACTATCAACCCAAGAGGTGAATTGAATCAATATTGAGGGATCTTACACTCTTTCCTTTATGCATGGACAAGATGGTAAGATAAATCTCAATTTGGGGAGAAAGAATTAGGCTAATGAAGAAACCCTAATCCTAGATCTAACATATGAAATACATAAATTAGACACAAAACATAAAGAAACAACAACATTTCTGGAGGAACAAGAAGGAAAGGATGTTGTGCACCTAGTGAAATCAAACTTTTCTATGAAGCTAATAGGGACTCATTCACCACCAAAGGTGAATGGTTTTGGTAGGCCTTTTCGAGGAATTCTAAACTAGAAACAAAAGCTTGAAATTTCTGTAATTTACTACCTTTTAACACCTAATAGGGACTCATTCTTCCTCAAAGATGAATGGGTCTTGCTAGGGTTTTTCAAAAATATCTGAATCTAGGTTGCAACTTTCAGGTCTACTCTTCTCCCATGCACCTTGAAATTCCTATTTCTGAATCCGAATATGCCTAAAACTTGCAAAACAAATTTGGTATCTTGTTGGTGGATAGGGTTTTCCTTACTCAAACCCCTTGTTGGTAATTAAACCTTTGATGATGAATATAGATTTGAAATATGTAATTGTGTGTGCAATCTCAATCTTAAGTGCATCTAAGACTAAGATCCAAGAGAATGTAAAGGAAATTCTATCTAATTGTGTTAGGATAAAACCCTTGAATACAATATGAACAATGTAGATGACTCACTAAAGAAGATTTATAATCCCTCTAATGAATCACAAATATAAAAATACCTCTTATAGGTTGTAAATAGGATGATTATAGAAGATGGAATTACTTAGGAAACAAGTCGTTAGGATTGGTTGTATGACTTGTGAATCTCCCAGCACCTAGACTCCTTCATGATTCTCCATAGGCATCTATTATCAACCTTCAATAATGCTTGATCTTGAACACAATATGAGCTTGAAGATATTTAAAGGCTACTCCAAAATTCACTTTGGCTTGAATGCTTTGTCTCATGAAAGTTCTTTGTCTCTTGCTTGCTTGTAATCTTGCTCTAGTTTTTTCTCTTAGGTGAAATTATGTAAAATAACCTTGTATTTATACTAAATTAGAGATTTAATCTCAAAATTCAAATAATTCAAGCTGACCTTAGATCTAGAAATGATATTAATTAAAATCTCACTAGGATGAAGTTCAAAAAGAGGGTCCTTGTTAAGGGAGGACCCATTCGCACCTTGGGTGAATGGGTCCTTGCACACTTTCTAGGACCAAGCTCTGAGCCCAGTGAAAAGAGGATCAAAAACCCAGTTGAAATATTTAAAGAAAGTGGAGTCCTATTAGGGGAGAACCCATTCTCCCTTAGTGGCGAATGAGTCCTAGAACACTTTCCAAGACCTAAAAATTGCCACATTAAATGTTACATTATTTAATTACTGGGTGTTAGGATTGATCTTTGGGAGGTGCAATTGAATTTGAATTAAAGAGGAAATTAAGTGTAATTAACCACCATTAATTAATACCACCCTAGATAGATGTGATAGTGTGTTTAAACACTTTACAACACCATAAATAAGGCCTCATTGCAAGAGGGGTCCATTAGGCTTAATTAAATGAATATACCTTAGAAAAGTGTGAGAATGTCTTACAACACTTCACAATACTTTTGTAAAAGGTAAAATTTAGATATATTTTAATTAAATAAGGACCCTAGAGAGGTGTGAATGTGTACAACACCTTACAACACCACTCCAAAGCATAAATAAGTTAATTATGTGACAATTATTTCAAATAATGTGTGAAAAAGGATTACTTTTTTTGAAACTACATTTAGCCTCCACTTTAGTTGTCATATGATACTATGTGAATATGCAAGCTAAAGAAAATAACTACTAAGAAAAAGGATACTCATATAGATTCATTAGGGAGAATGAAGCTCCCACTGTAGCTAGCTATAAAACCACAATGTTAGGAACCACATCTTGCAACACATATTCTTTAGTCATTCAAAAATTATCCTCTTATCAATCTTCTATGGAGAATTGAATTTGAGGCTAGATGTATGCCCCCCTTGATTCCACTTGCTTTATGGAGGTGGAATCAGGGTGAGCATGAAACCACATTGAATTACGCAAGTAGTATCACATGGCATTTCCAAGTACCATACCACATAATGATAGACTATTGATGAGAACAAGAGAGGAATTACAAACCCAATGCAACAAACAGTATAAAAAACAGAGTCCTCTAGCCCCCAATATGTTGATTTTAATGAACTTTCCCTTTTAAATGACTAAGATTTATTTACTAGTCCATTTTACTATATACTATTGAAAATGACTCTTTTCACTATTCATTTGAATTTTACCTTGTTGGGAATTTATCTTGGTGTAGAGTGAGTGAAGATGCCAAGCCACATGGCCTACTAGCCTCTAAGATTGGACATAGTTCATGATGATGCAATGTGTGGCATCCGCCAGCATACGGTGAGTAAATTTTTCTTTGTGTTTCCTTCGTTTTGATACCTTTACTATACTTTTTCATGTAATTTGAGTGATTTTATCATCTTAGAATAGATTGTCGCAAAGCATCCCACTTTGGCACAAATTTTCCCACTTTGGCACAAATTTTCCCACTTTGGTGCAAAGTGTCCCAGAATAACTATAATGTCTCAGGCTTTTGCCCAGAAATGGTCTAGGTTTCCATTTTGTCCAAAAAGCATCTTAGAACAACACAAGTGATGTTGATTGGTTTTTTTAGAACTTATTTTATGTAATTTTTGTTTCTTAGATGCCCCCTCGAGCTAGACAACATCTCAGTGGGAGGTAGTTTTTCTTCCTTCGAGAATCAGTGACTCAACTTTTAGAGGAGTACATTTAGTTATTACAGGAGGTTGGTTTGTTTTGGGTGTACCTCATGACACCTATGAGGTACCGTGATGGTATGCTACTATCCTTAGCAGAGAGATGGGATGCGGATAGTTGTACCTTTCATCTTCGCATGAGGGAGATGACCATCACACTAGAGGATGTTCACCACATCTTATTCATCTCCATTCAAGGCGAGCATGTGTAGCTAGTTACTAATAGATCATTCACACAGATGACAGATAATATATGTTATTGTGTAGAGCGGCCTATGCGACGCTCGAGTATCAGACCATGTGTGGAGCTTAAATGGCTTGTAAATGTGTGGTCACCACTCTTGTGGTAGATTATGATCATTACCATAGTACTTGCATTAGTTCTAGATGGTCGAGGGGTACAGTTAGATGGTGGCTTAGTGCATACTATTAGAGGGATGAAGGAGCAGTAGACCGTTTATGTGTGGGGTTGTAGCATGCTCGCTCAAATATACTATGATCTCAGTTGATTTTTCCTTTTGAGAGCTTTGAAGCATCGTACATTGTACTCTACTATAAATATGGTGCTTTGAGCACATTCCATGTACTAGGCCTACTAGATTTACTATTATAGTGGCCATAGGTGAGCTAAGGGTTTTCAGCTACCCACTTAGACAAACTTGGTAGGAGGGAGATTTATTACACTGGAGGATTACTTTTGACCGACTAGAGGAGGATGGTATCTGCTGGAGACCCTATTAGTGGATATCACAATGAGTAGATCACCAACATGAGATGCACAAACTATATATGGATTAGTTTCTACTATGCTGACATGATTATGTGGTTAGACCATTTTATTATGATCGAGTGATGATACAACTCGGGCATACCTAGGTGACTCCACATTCTAGACCATCATTCCAATGATAAGCACGTAGTGTCATCGTTCTCAGGGATGATCGTTGTCTATCAAGGGATGATGTGTATTTTCATGATTCAGACTATGAGGACCCTGATCTGCCCCCAGACTCTAAGGTTGATGACATAGGTACCACTCAGGCATACGAGGAGTGGTGGACTACAGTTAGGAAAACACCTATTTTCCCTTTACATCACCCTGTGGATTTTATTAGACCTCTTCCAGGTCACAGAGGGGATAGAGATGATGATCACATAGATGCGGCCATTGATGATAATGCTTCCACACCATAAATATTTGTAGATGCAGATGAGGAGGTGGATAATGAAGATGATTATGATACCTAGCCCATGAGTGAGGACACTTCTGAGATATAGGAGGATTCAACTACTTCTGATAATGCAAAGATACCCCTTATCAGACTGTCCAGGTCACGTGTCGCTATCAGGTCAGAGTTCCATACACACAAGCACGAGGAGGTTAGTGGTAGTAGACCACCCACATTATCAGCACAGGGAGGGACCACCATCATACGGGCATACCCTGATTGGAAAACCAGTGATCTAGGTGATATTTGGATGATTTATGTTATTTCACTATGCATATGTCTTTTATGCAATTGCTTTATATATGACTACAATGGTTACTAATTCTCTTTATGATTTCTATCTTGCAGGATCTACACGAGAGTGGCATGGTCACTATTAGCGAGTGGCCACAACTTTAGTTCCTTTGATACGTCTTGAGGATGATGTCCTTGAGGAGTATGTTCCCCCCACCCTCAGTGGATTCACATTCACATATTTTTGAGTCTATGAAAATATTGGGTATAGCTTATGAGAGGGCCACTAGTTGCACCAATGATCTCCATGCATAGCTTACAATGGTTCTGGCTTCTCTAGGTACTGCCGATAGTAGGGTGGAGAGTGACCTATGGGAAAAGATATCAAGGATGCAGGAGGAGGTTGCAAGGATATAGGAAGATAGGGACCAGATAGACCGAGAGTGGATTAAGGCTCTGTTGCAGGAGGCTAGGGCATCAAGGATGGTAGATATTCTACAGAGAGATTTAGTCATATCATGATCTCACACTATTGTCTCATGATGGCCACAGAGGTCACTAGCCCTAAAGGGGTCAAGCATTCATTAACCCTATCAACATTATACTCATTGATGCATATGTACCCAAAACTTTTGATGACTATCTATATATATATGAACATTTTGGTTTATGATGTGTTTAATTAAGTTTCAATGTGATTTATCAAGTATCCTTTCTAAGAATATTTAATAAATGTCTCCATGATTTAATGTTTTATGTAATCTAATTAAACCATTCATAGTTTATGTTAGATACTACATTTCGATTAAGAGATGCTATGTTAACATAAATACACTTATGATTTAATTCTATTAAATTCATGTAAGGATTTAAATTAACATAATGCACTAAGTTTTGAATAGTATGGAGACTAACGCAATTAAACAAAATATTTGATTAATTACCCTAGAATCTAAGATACACACCTGTTATTATGTATCAAAGAATAAAGTAATGTGAGATAAAATAGTAGCTATCTACTTCACCTAACAAAATTACTCTAACATACCATTGAAAACAAGAATTTCGAGAAGTAATACCGACATAGATGTGTGGAATTTATAGGGTCTCTTAGAGATGTACCATCCATTTCAGTTAATGTGTAAGCTCTGGATCCATACTTCTTTTTAATGATGTAAGGAACTAACAAGTGTGGAGACAGAAAAAATTATGTCTTTTCCTTGCTTAATTCAAGAATAATTAATGATAAATTCAACTTGATATTGCCTTAATCTATTGTTGTGATGTGTTTTACACATCCACATTAGGTTTTGGGCCCTTTTAAAGCTAAGTAACTTAGCTTTTCCCATATTTAGTGTTGTAAAGTGTGTTTATTGACACCTTCACATTAAATTTTGGAGGCTTGTAAACTAAGGTGGACCTAATCTAGTGTTGTAAAGTATATTTATTTACACTTTCACATTTTATTTTTTTCCCTCTTGCACTTATGACCTTAATATCATCATTAAGAGGCCCCTAAGACCCTATATTATGAATCCCAAGGAATATTTCAATCAAAAACCCAACAATATCAACATATAAACTTAATTTACACACTCCCCAACACTTTAACAATCAAAATAGGCCCTTTGGGACCCATTCTCCACTTTGGGAAAATGAGTCCCATCCATGTTGGACCCATTCACCCAGCTTGGCGAATGAGTTCCATTTGGCTTATTTTCAAGGTTTTAAGTAGGAAAAACTGGGTTTTAAGTTCAAATTTCATGTATGTCAGCCTTGGGGATCTAATACAAGGGATATTAGATGGATTTCCTATATAATGAAGTCTCAAATCATTCTTTCATCAAGCATTCATTATATCAAGTCAAGCAAGTAAGAGTTAAGCATTCCAAGACTTCATAAGAGCATCAAGAGAGTATTCAAGGTCATTTCTAAGGCATTCAAGGAAAAATTCTTCATCAATTTTTGCAGCAATTCAAGATCCATCATCATTTCAAGGATATAAAGATAATCAAGCATGTTATTGAGCTAGTTTTGTGATGTAGCATTGAAGACCCAAGATCAAGCATTGTTCTACACCTATTGTCAAGATCAAGATCTGCATCCTTCATGGCCATTTCATGTTGAGTTGCAGATTTACAAGTCATCATTTACAAGGCATCATTCAAGGTATAATTGTCCATGATTCATGTTCTTTGTCTCATGTTTCATTCCTTCATTTCATTGTTTCATCATTTGGTTTAATTACCTACAAGGGGTTTGACCAAGGAAAACCCCTATTCCCTAACAATCAACACTTTCTCTCTCTCTCTCTCTCTCTTTATCTCTCTTTGTGTGATTGAAGATCTAGGTACTTTGAAGACTTTAAGGATCATTGAAGAGTAGGTTACAAGCTTTGATAAATTTTTTGGAGTTATCTCTTCGTTTGCAAGGTCATAATCTTCACCAAAAAATCACCTACAACCCCGAAATTAGGCTTTAAGGTCTAGAAACAAAGAGGAACAAAGAGAAAACCTTGAAGACCATATTAAAATTTTAAAGCTTAGGAAAACTCTAACTGGATTCATTCACCACTTATGGAAAATGAGTCCCAGTTTAGGTCAATTTTAAGATTTTTGTAGTTTTGGATACCCTTTTTTGAGAAACCTGCTCCTATACATAAACCTTGATCTGGGACTGATTCTCCTAGATTGGAAAATGAGTCCCAGTAGGCCAAAATTTTAGGATTTGAAACATTTCCAGTCTTCATTCAAGCCTCTACAGGTTTCTAGGTGAACACTTATGATTTTACAACTTCATGTTTTGATCTATATGCATTTCTAGGTCATTCATTTAAGTTTCATGCATCACTAGGTTTTGTTAGTAGATCTTGCATTTCATACATTTTTCCAAGCCCTAGCTTGGTGGTGAACCCCTAATTAGATTATAATTAGCCCCTAGGACAAACCTATTGCAAGATATCTTTCTGTTTTGCATTGAGATCTCTAGGGTTATCCTTGAGTGGAATAGTTGAAAGTGGGTGTACTTTATGTCCTAAGCCATACGATAATAGTTCTCCCCCATTTTCAAAGGTTCCATTTTGGTGAACCTGCATTTAGAACATTTCATTTACTAATTTGGATTTCATCGTCATCCTAGGTCTAGCTTGCATTGAATTTGCATTA
>VDFB02373958.1:0-71336 GCA_007258455.2 Sequoia sempervirens | reverse complement strand
GAAGGACTCATCCTAAATAAGACAAAGGTTGATTGTTTTGATAGTGTCTGTCTGGAAGGAAGGACTCATCCTGTAGCAGACATCAATTTATCTATTTTGATTGTTTCCTTGGCAATTTGTTTTATTTGACTTAGAGACATTGTTGACTTGTTGACCAAATTGATACATGACTTGATACGATGTGTTGACAATTGACTGTGTGTAATGACAAACCCTAAAGGACTGACCTAGTGCGGCCTTGGGGGCTCATCGATTCATGGCCTTGCCTATGTTATACATGCAGAGACCTCGTAGTTCGAATTTACTTTGACTGACAAGACTGACTACAAATAAAAGACATGTGTGGCAATGAATGTGATGAACCCTAATGGACTGACCTAGTGCGGCCTTGGGGGCACATCGATTGATGGCCTTGCCTACATTATAGACGCAAAGACCTTGTAGCTTGACACGACCAATGACCTTGTCATATAGACATATGGATTGAGTCATGATTTTATATAGACAAACCTAGATGGACAAACCTAATGCCTCGGGGGCACATCGGTAGATGGCCTTGCCTACGTCCAGTCGTAAAGGCAACGTAGTTCGACAAACGACAAAGACGAACAAGTGCGACTGACCCTGACTCTATTTTTGGATTTTTGAAATGTTTTTATTTTTTTGTCTTTTTGAAGTTTTCTGATGTTTTTGTGTTTTCTCAGGTCATTTTGCGATGTTTGTGTAATTTTCTATGGTTTTGACGTCTTCAACACAGCCAATGGAAGAATCAATATGACACACGTCAAGTGTTTTCTCCCAGTCAAGTATAAGACCAAATGATTATGAATAGGGTAATATGGGGGATATGAAATGCACTCAATGTCAATCATTCTAGGTTATGGGAAAGACTACCACTTATTATGAATGGTATATACAAGTGATGGATATGAAAGATAAGGGATATGTATAGGAATAAGGACTATATACAAGGTAGTGGAATATGTACAGGGATGCAGACTATGTACAGGGATGTGGAATATGTACAGGGATGCGCTAGATTAGAATAATAGTAGATGAAGGAGCAGAGTCAACTACACATGGCGCCTGTTTGCTAGGTTTTCACCACGGTACCTATCCAAAGTGCCACCGAAGTGGTTTTCACTATTGGAAAAATTATTTTTCTTTACTATTTTCTAGATTATCTAATTTTTTTGGTGTTACCAAGACACCTGTTTGCCAGGTTTTCACCTTGGTAATGATTTTTTTTATTTTTTGATTTTTTTGTATTTTTGCTAAATAAGACAAGGCTCTTAGAAGCTATGCGTAGAACTTCTTCAGATGCAGACTGTTGATTGGTGAGGACAATGATTCCCCTTCAGGAGTAGAGAGTTGGTACGCTCCTAATCCAAAAGCTTCTGTAACAATATAAGGTCCTAACTAGTTTGGTTTGAACTTTCCTGGTTTGTATCGTTCTACTTGATTCTTTGGGTTCTCCATTAAAACTAGGTCACCAATATCAAAGTTTTTGTTCAAGACCTTCCTGTTATAGCTATGACAAAGGTGATTTTGATATGCTTGGAGATGGTCTAGTGCCTTCTATCTTTGCTCATCTAGGAATTATAGCTCATGGAGTCTCGATACTCGGTACTCTTCATCATCAATGTGGCCTTTCAAGGATACCCTTAGGGAAGGAATCTCGACCTCAATAGGCATAATAGCTTCAGAACCAAATACTAGTGAATAGGGAGTAGCACCATTGGGAGTACAGATACTTGTGTGATAAGCCCATAAGGTAGGGTTAAGCTGTAAATGCCAGTCATGACCAGCATCATTGACAGTCTTCTTGAGGATTCTAATGATGGTTTTGTTAGATACCTCTGCTTGGCCGTTACCTTGTGGGTAGTATGGAGTGGAAAAGTGATGGTGAATGTGAAATTCCTCACACAGATGGAGGACTTCTTGATTTTTAAATGGGCTGCCATTATCCATGATGATGGACTGAGGGACACCATACCGACAGATGATATAGTTCAGAATAAACTTAAAAATATGTGTGTCGGTAATGTATGTCATAGGAATGGCTTCAATCCACTTCGTAAAGTACTCAGTGGTAGTGATAATGAAATTGTGTCCATTAGATGATGTGGGGTGGATCTTACCTATGAGGTCGAGTCCCCATTGGGCGAAGGGCCATGGTGACATTATAGGACAGAGCTCCTATGCTAGTGCATGTATCAAGTCTCCATGAACTTGGCATTGGCGGCATTTCGTTACAAAGACATATGAGTCTTTTTCCATAGTAGGCCAGTAATAACCCAGTCTCATAATCTTTTTGGCTAAGGTAGGACCGCTAGAATGGGAACCACATATACCCTCATGCACCCCACACAAGGTTGCTTGTGCTTTAGTAGAATCGAGACATCTCAGTAGGGTATTATCTAAGGCACGTCTATATAGGGTGTCTCCAACGATGGTGTATTTGGCTGACTTGTAGAGGAATGTCCTACCTTGGTTATTTGATAGGCCAGTGGGTATGACTTCAGCATGAAGGTAATCATAGATTTCTTTGTACCATGGGGAATCAGGACCAACAATGTCACACACCATTTCAGAATCTGGGATATCGTAGGCTGGGACCAGAAGTTGTTCTACCAAGAACTCAAACTTAGGCACGTTGTTAGGAATGTCAAGAAGTGATGCAATTGTAGCCATAGCGTCTGCTGCCCTATTTAAAACATGAGGTATTTGATGAAATTTGACTTTGTCAAAGTACTCTTTAAAGCTATCATCCATGCACTTGTATGGAGAAAGCTTTGCATCCTTAGTCTCATAATCATCATTTACCTATCTGATTACTAGTTGAGAATCACCATATACCTGTAAATTCTTAATTTTCCACTTGACTACCATACATAACCCTATCACTAGAGCTTCATACTCTTCCATGTTGTTAGTGCATGGAAATGCAATCCTGAATGACTTAGGGATGGAATCACCCTATGGTGTGATAAACAATATACCAGCCCCTGAACCATGATTTGTATGTGAGCCATCGAAGTACAATTTCCATGTGGTGTTTGTATCCATTGTAAATATAAACTCATCAGGAAAGTCTGCAAATAATGGGTGATCTACCTATATTGGTGCATCAGCTAACTAATCAACAATAACATGTCTTTTAATAACCTTTCTTTCTACATACTGGATATCATACTCACTAAGTATCATAACCCATTTGGCCAGTTGCCCTGTTAATGCTACCTTGCTGAGAAGATATTTCAGAGGGTCTATTTTAGCAATCAACATTGTTTGATGGTTTAGCATATAGTGCCTCATTTTTTGGGTAGCAAATACTACTGCAAGACAGGCACGTTCAATGGTACTATAGTTGAGCTCATAACCTACCAAAGTACGACTGATATAATAGACTGCCCTTTCATAACCTTCATCGTCATTATGTGCAAGCAATGCTCTGAGTGATGAATGGGTTGCTGTAATATAAAGAATCAATGGTCTTCCTTCAACAGGTGGCATTAAGACTGGTGGTGTGATTAAATATTCCTAAAATTAGTTGAAAGGCCTCTCCACACCTAGCTGTCCATGCAAATGGTACCCCTTTCTTAAGTAGATGTTGAAAAGGATCTGTCTTATCTACTAACTGCACTATAAATCTTCTGATGGATTTCAGCCTTCCCTATAATGTCCTTAGTTGACTAAGATTAGTGGGTGGAGGCATGTCCATGATTGCTTTTACCTTAGCTGGATCCACTTCAATGCCTCGTCTAGAAATGATATAACCTAACAGCTTTCCTGACTTGACTCCAAACACACATTTCTTTGGATTGAGTCTCACTTTATACTTCTCTGGCCTCTGAAATATCTTGTCTAAAACCTGTAAATGTTATGCCCTTGTCTTGGATTTTACAATAAGTTCATCAAAATAATCCTCCATAAGAGTGTGTACTAGATTATGAAAGATAGTAGTCATGGCACGTTGATAGGTTGCTCCAGTATTCTTGAGTCTGAAAGGCATAACATTCTAGCAATACGTTCCCCAAGGACAAGTGAAAGCCATCTTAGGTTGGTCTTTAGTTGCAATTCTGATTTGATTATATCCTGAAAATCCATCCATAAGGGACATCTCATATCCTGCTGTCATGTCAACTATCATGTCTATGTTGGGCAAAGGGAAGTCATCCTTAGGACAAGCTTTATTGATATCTCTAAAATCGATGCAGATGTGGATGCCCCCAGTTGGTGTAGTGACTGGTACAAGATTGGAGATCCAATCGGCATAGTCGATTGATCTTATGAAACCAACGTCTAACAGTTTCTTGAGTTCTGCCTTGACTAATAAAGCAATCTGTGGATGCATTTTGCTCAACTTCTGTTTCACTGGCTTGACACCTAGTTGTAAAGGCAAGTGATGTAGAACAAGTTCAGGATCCAACCCTGGCATGTCTGCATATGACCAAGCAAAATTTATCTGTCTCTGTGCAAAGAAGTTATGGAACTCTGGCTGCTCTTCTATTGTCAAGGACGCTAGAAAATAAACCAGTCGAGGATTCTCTTTGGTAACTATGTTGACTTCTACTGATTCTTCAACGAGCATGGATGACTTTTCCTATGCAATGGGGAGAATGTTCAAACCTCCATCCTTAGGTGCCTCAGAGAGGTTTTCACCTTCTGATGCATCCTTTCTTTTAACTTTTTCATTGTCTAAAGGTGCCTTTCGGTTTTCACCTAGAGACTCATCCTTTTTATCTTGTTTATTCTTTTTCTCATTTTTATGACTGGAGGGTTGAACAGATTCCCCAAAATATGCCTTTTTGTTCAAGTCAATGGTAAAACCAGCCTTGTGATCACCATTAGGTATTCCTTCTCGTAATCCTAGGAACTCAGCAATTGCTTTGTTGTTCTCAAAAATGTCTAAGACGGGTGTGTCTTGTTGATCCCAATCAATGAGTTGGGGATAGACTAAGGGCATGTCATCGTCGGAGTTATCAAAGTTTAATGGGGTCAAGGTAAGGATTGAGTTATTCATATGGTCACAAAAGTCTTGTACCAAATCCCGTTTACTCTTAGGTTTAGGTCTAGGAAGATTGATAGGTGGGCCTAATGTCAAGGTTTGATTATTTGAAACAGATGTATCAGGTGGCCAAGAGGTAGGATCAAGTGATTCCCAAAAATAGTGTGTAAACCACTCCTCCTTTGTCATTTTCTTTGGTGGATAGGAATTCAATGGATTTGGGGAGGATCTTAACATTAAGTCAAGTTCTCCAAATAGCTTGTCAAGGTCCATGGAAGAGGTAGAGGATAAGGAATCCCACTCATAGTTGTTAGAGTTAGGGGAGTCACAGTGATATTGGTCAAATGGTTCATGAGATGTCTCAAGATCTTCCAAAGCACTTACTTCCTCGATTAAGGGTGATGTGATACTAGGAACACCAATCTGAATTAGTTGAAACCCTAGCCCCACTCCTTTTGGCCATTGAGAAATAAATATTGGTTCAATCCTTCCATATTGATTTAAGCCCAACCCACTTTGTCCATTGTATCCCTTGCTTTGCATAATTTTGAAACCTTTACCATATAGATCTGTAGGAATGTGAGCAAGTGAGAGAGGTTCCTCCTTATCTTCCTTATACAACTAGGAAGTGACATCTTCTGCATCTATGGCCTCTTGCTTAATTCACCCCATTTAGTAAAATTTTTTGTGGGAGGAATGTGTATAGTGACCATAGATTGTCTCCTATCTAATGTAGATAAACCATATGACATAGGAGGAATCAACTGGCTAACACACACAATAAGATGTCTTCATGTAATACTCTCCACAACCTTTATCTTGGATCTCAACCCTAGGAGTGGTAGGTATGGAGGGAGAAATATATGTTTGGGTGAGCGTAGATGGATCAACATAGGAAGATGGATTGGACGATGAAGCCTCTTGGTTCACTAGCACTTGACGTTGGGGGACCTCTTTTAGATTGGTGCAGTATTGAAATGGATCAGGATCACCATCTATAGTTATTTATGTGCCATTATAAGGGAATTTAAGACACTGATGATATGTTGAAGGGACCGCCTTCATGGCATGAATCCATGGCCTGCCTAGTAGAAGGTTATAAGGAAGGGTGAGATCCAAGACCTGGAACTTTGTCTCCATTACCGCAGGACCAATTCTAATAGGAAGTGTTACCACTCCCTTTGATTTTCTTTCCTCATCATCATAAGCTTTAATGACAATACTCTTGGTCGTGTCTATACATGCTTCTGAGATACCTAAGGCCTTAATTAGTTTTAAAGTGCATAGATTTAACCATGCTTCTCTGTCTACCAAAACTCGTCTAACTTTGGTGTCATCAACAAGGACTTCTAGATGTAAAGGGTCATTGTGGTTCATCTTTTCAGTTGCATAGTCTTGTTTAGAAAATGTGGCATGGTGATTATTGGTCAAATAGCCCACCATTTCTTGGAAACGATTGACATCAAGGTCATTAGGGATTGTGGTGTTATGTAAAGCTTTATCGAGAACAGATCGATGCTAAGGGGAAATACACAACAGTTCCAATATTAAAATTTGGGCTAGGGTCTTCCCCAACTGGTCAAGTAGGTTATATTGTAACTTGGAAGGTTGTGGTGTTTGTTGCAATGGAGGACCTTGGATAGTGAACTTAGTATGATGAGTATTGACTGCACACTTGGGATTGGTATTAATATTCTCATCAGCAGCGCGAAGGTGATGAATGATTTTGCCGCTATTATAATCATGCTTGATACTGGCATAGTTGGCTAACATATTGGTCTTAGTACTTGAACTGGGGACAGTTCCTTTCCCATGGTCATGTAGTGGGTCAGAAAAGACTTGATGATCAGTGTTTGATGACTTTTGTTTTTGTCCACTAACTTCAATAATTCGCCTTTCAACAAGATCCTGTATGATATTCTTCAGTTGTCGATACTTTCGTAGGTTATGTCCCTTAGCTCTATGATAATCACAAAAGGCATTATCATCCCACCAAGCTAGTTTAAATTGTCCTGGATTGTATTGTATTGGTTCTTGCAGCTGTATAAGATTATGTTGTAACAGTTGTTTGAACACCGACTCAATGGGTTCCCCTAAGGGAGTGAACTCACGTTTTTGGAATCTCCTTTATTGTGGACGTTGAGTATTTTGGACCATGTTAGGAGGTTGATTGACAACATTAAGCATGTTGGAAAAAGTGTGAGGTCCATGTAATGTGATGAGTGGTCCTGCTTGTATCATTTTAGCATCAACTACCCCATCATTGGTGACATTTTTGTTACGAGACCAAAATCTGTTTCTGTCAGTGGGGTTGTTTTGCACGATTGGATTTCTATTGGATGTTGATGTATTAAGTTCACCTTTTTCAATGAGATCCTTTTCTATTATAACCCCCTTTTCCACTAGTTCCAAGAAAGATGTACAACAATGTACTCTTAGATTACTTCGTGGTTTCACATGAAGGTTTTCTTGGAGCATAGTAGCTTTTTGTTTTTCAGGTATCTCGACAGGACACTGGCTAGCTATAGTCCTCCACCTCTAGAAGAAAGTGATAAATGCTTCACCTTTGTCTTGTTTTGTGTGACACAAGGTTGCTATATTTATTTCATGGTCTATGTTGAAGGAGAATTGCTCCACAAATTTCTCAACCAGTTCACCCCAAGATCTAATGCTAGAGTCTAGACCTGAAAACCACTCTAGTGCAATTCCTACAAGACTTCTTGGAAATAGCCTCATAAGATATGTGGGGTCATAGGAAACATCTATGCATATGGTAGAAAATTCCCTTATATGTTCTATTGGATTCCGTTTTCCATTGTACTTAGGGAGATTCGGTATGACATATCTGTGAGGGAAAGAGGTCATGTACAATGATCTATCAAAGGGAAATGGGCATATGTCCTTCGTTGAAAAAGATTTCTTATTTGACACCAACATGTTATCCATTTGTGTTTGTAATACATGCATCTGTGTTTGTAAGACATCAACTTAGGTCAAGGATGTGCTAGGAGGGTTATGCGGATCCGCGTATGTATTCTAAAATCTAAAGTCTCATGATGGGTTTCGATTGAATGTTGGTATTTGAGGTGGGTTTGGATTTAGAATGTTGGTAAACGTGTTCTGGGTCGGAATCTACATAAATTGATTTTGACTTGGGATTTTTGTGAATGGATTTTGACTACCAATCTAAGGTAAAGGATTCTGATTTAGAATTTGTGTAAATTGGTTTTGACTTGGAATCTGTGTGAATGGATTATGACTACCAATTTGAGAGAAAGGATTTTGAGTCAGAATCTACGTGAATGGGCTCTGATTGCCATATTGGAAGGAGGGAATGCCTCTTGTTTGTGTAATCAGTGGTATAGTGCTAGTGACTTGAGCACTAGGTATGGCCATCAACTGTGGTATGGTGCTTGTGATACTAGCATTAGGTGTGGTCATTGACTATGAACTTGTGACACCGACATAAGGTGTAGAGGCTGACGTTTTAGGTCTTTTACTCCCAACAAGAGGACCAAAGGGAGTAGATGATGAAGCCCCTATAGTGAAATTAAATCCTGATGTCATGTCGGATGTACCAAATGGAGATGTATGGACTGTCATACTCTATGTAGGTGCGCTAGATGGCATAGTTGTGCTGACCTAAGGTATAGTAGTACTAGCAGTCATTGTGTTTGTCCCTTGTGTAGGTTGAGTTTGCAAGGTGCTAATATCAAATCCTATGGGTAAGGTAGCGCCTTCAGCTAGCAATTTGGCTAAATATCATTGACGATTGTTTGCTAGGTACTCATCTACAAAAGAGGCAAATTCAGGGTCCTGTGCAACGGCCTCTATGTCCTCTATTGTAATATGACCTTGAGTGTTTCTAGTGGTGAATTTGTCTAGTAAATTCTTGTGAGGTCGTGAGGAAAATGGATTGATGAATTTGTTTGGGTTTGACATGTTTTCTCTCTCTCTTCTCTTAGACCTAGTTTCAACCATGTAAGACAAGCTCAATATGTGGGAAATGCAAAACTATATCTATGAATAGTATGACTCTCATCTATGTTTTTGGGTTTTTCAAATGCAAAATAAGGAATGTTCTAGGATGACACTAGCCTAAAATCTAAAGATGCAAAGTCTAAGAAAGGTTCTAAAATAACCAATTCTATAAACCCAAGACAGAGGGACCAACTACCTAAAGTCTAACCAAGGCATCAATTTAGTTAAGTCAAGGAACCAATGTAGGATGAGGATCAAAGACAAGTTGAGTTTCCTAACTAGACTAATGAGCTAGGGGGACTCTCTATAGGATAAAGGATAAACTGATAAAACTAGGTTCAATGACAGATTCCATTGATGTTATGATTTTTCTAGAGTGCAGATGGTAAAATTATCCTAAAGTTTGTAAAAGTGACCTTTCTAGAAGTTTAATGTAAGGTAATATGTATTCTAAGATGAGACTAAACTCTGAATTAAGACAACTATGGTAATGACCGAATGAACCTAAAGGATGCAAAATTGAGCAAATCATTTCCTGTTTCTGTTCAAGGACTGTTTGTGGAAAGACAACTGAAACTGGTATAACTGTATTGACTAGACAGTGACTGTGAATTCTATTTTTCTGATAATTAGACAAATGCGTCACAGGATTTCACATATGCGGTTAAGTTTACCAGTTGCGGTTAAATTTGACAGTTGTGTTTCTTTGGTAAAGTTCAATGTGTGACTCCAATAGATGCGGTTAACAGTCTCACAAATGTGACTCGTAATGAGAATTGCGACTCAAAATATAAAAAATGTGGTCCTTCACAAAGCAATTGCGAGCTAACCTAGTAGATGCAACCGAAAACAACATATGCGACTCTAATTGAAACATATGCGACTCGTGATAATAGATGCGACCCGAAGTTAAACAGATGTGACTCTAACTGACAGATGCGACTCAACGTTAAATAGATGAGACTCTAAAAATCAATTGCAACCTTCTGGTGAACAGTTGCAACTCTCTATGAATTTTTAGTGATATGAGATTTAAAATTGACTCTATTTTCTGTGATCAAATTCTGGCAAACAAGAACAATCATAAGACAAAGCATTTTCAATTTAATTTTGGACTCAAAGAACATTTAATTTGACAACAAACAAGCACATCCTAATAGGCCAAAAGGCCTAGGGTTTGTATACTTGGTATAGCCCACTGAAATACCCTAGTTTGGTGATAAACACCTTTCCTTCTCGAGAGCGGATAGCTTAGAAATTTGGTGGCATTGGCTCCCCTCCATGGCTCATTAATGTCTTTCGAGCACACCAATTTTGAATTCTTTGGGCAATGACCTCCCAAGAACTGCTATCTCTACTCAAGGGGATCAGTAGTGAGTGTCTTTGGGCATGATACTGTACCCTGCACTATACCAAGCAACGACCAATAGAACAGTTGGACACTAAAACAAGAGGTATTTAATACAGACATTTTGTTCATAGGGAATGATCCATGTGGTGAGAGTCCCTTTTTGAATCCATCTCATCAGAACCATATGCGTGATTCTTGGACTTTCCCCAAGAATCCACTTTTATATATCAGCTGGAAGTCCCTCAGGTTCAAGGTGCTACTGGTCTGAGTCATCTTGGGGTGAGTACTTTTTCCCACCAGAATAGGCCCAAGTTCTAGAGTTGGTAACTATTTCTCTTACACCCAGGATCGCATGGATGCGGAAGGGGAGAGGATACTTCGATGTACCAAATCGTGAGGGTAATACACAATTGTGCTTTCACGCCAAACACAGTAAACACTTGTTAATTTTAATCCAAATGAAATATTTGCTACACTACCAAACAATCTATTTCAAGAAAATTAACTAAGGTCTTTGACATGCATTCTGCAAAAAGATTCATTAGTAGTTTTTAGTATTGTCTTCATCAATCATCCTACAAAAACTTGTTAACTCCAAAAACAAAAATCCCACACGCTAAAAATCCGATATTAGTAACACATAAATCAATTGAAAACTTTAGATTTTCAAAAACAGAAACAAAGGGTTACTAGTCAATTGCGTCACTTTTTTTTTTTTACTATTCAGATGCGTTGATTTCCTCTGTAATTGCGTTCTGGGTATTTACCAGAAAATTGCGGTTCAGGAATTTTCAAATGCATTGTTTAGTGTATCAAATGCGGTTCAGGGAATCAATTGCGTCGCTTCTTAAAACTTATGCGTCTATGAATTTCAATTGTGGTGTTTCGTCAATCTGATGCGTCATTCCGTACGAAAAACCTGTAAAAATTAAAATAAAAGTCTACGAACACGCGAAGATGGTGTCTTCACATTGGGTTCACCAAATGTAATGCCAAGAAAATGCACAAGACAAGATTAAGAGCAAACATGCAATACAAATCCAAATGAAAATCTAATGCTAAGCAACAAAGAACAAAGGAAAGTCAAAAACGTAAATAAAACTAGAACAATCTCACCAAAGTTGTACGTATTTGCATGATTCACCTCAATTGCCCTTCTCCATTTTGCTTGTAGTAGTATAATTGCCCTCAGATTTCTCATAATTTCGTGCAAGTATAGCCTAATATAGTGATTAGCAAAACATCAAATATTCAAGATATGTGCTCTCAAAAGTCATAAGATTTTGCGAGTTTTCGAGAGAGATTGGAATGAAGAATGACAAATCAATTTATAGAAAATTGATTATTCGAACGACAAGTTAGGATTGAAAGATCAACAGACGGTTGAGATTGACTGATTAGAAATGCATTCTGATAACTGTCAGTGATGACATGAGTGATACAAATTAGAAATAGAATTAAAGATTAAATAAATGATTTAATCTTCTAGTTTGGTATTCAAAAACAGAAGAATTATCTTTGCATGACAAAGATAAAGATTGATTAAAGCAACTCTTGTTCGAATGCATGTACAAGTTTTAATTAACTAAATAAGAATATTTAATTAATCTGCATGTACACGCAATTGAGTAAGCACTAAATGATTGAATGACTTGACGAAGAGATTACTCGAGAATGCCACTCAGACATTAAAGCAAAAGTTAACTGAGCGATTTGAAATAGATCTTTGAGTCGAGTAAAAGTGAATACTTAGATAACTCACACAATTTATCTAAATATAGAGGAATGCGTTAAAATAGGATTTATGAATTAAATAATTCATTTAATTCAAGATTTGATATTTGAAGAATAATTAAATAAATAAGATTTATTTAATTAAGTGATGAAGGATTTAAATGAATAATTAAATAAATAAAGAATTTATTTAATTATAGTTGAAGTATGATAAAGAGTAAATTAAATAAGAATTTATTTAATTTGACAAGAAGGATAAGATTAATTAGTAACATAATTAAATAAAAAGCGTTTATTTAATTAATCACATAGAATAAAGAAAATGTGAATTAATTGAATAATTAAGATTATTTAATTAATAGAAGAATTAAAGTTAAAGTGAATAATTAAATAATTGACATTATTTAATCATGACCATGAAGAATACAAATTATGAAGAATATTGAAGTCGCAGGCTTAAACCAAATTTCGGTGTCTACACTTAGAATTGTAGAAAACACTTTTCAGCCCTGGCAATGGGAATAATTCACCACAGATGGTGACTTAGTCCACTTCTGAATCTTGGGGAATTGGGGATATGAATTTGTAGTCTCCAATCTGTACTTCTATTTCTAATAGGTTTCCATATCTGAATTTGTAGAATCTAATTTGTAAGTGTTCTCCAAGCTTCTTTTAGGGCTTTGATCACTTTGAATGACTTTGAAAAAATTTTGATGCCTTTTCACACCTTTCTCTTTGACAAATTTGCACACAAGACTTGCAAAACACATACAAAGAGGGGGAAAAGTGTTAAGGGTTAGTGAATGGGGTTTGCCTTGGTCAAACCCCGGTTTGGTAATTAAACCATTGAAAATAAAATGGAATGAATGATGAATGAACAAAATGCAATGCTACAACTCACCAAACCCTTGAAGTAGAAATTTGAAGATATGTAAGTAATAGCTCCAATGTACTTGAAAATTTCCTAGAATGATTAATTAAATGATTAGGAATGCTTGAGTACTTGAATGATTGAATGGGGGTTGAAATGAGAGAGAAAACCCTATATTTATACACAATTGTGTAAAATTTCCCAAAAATACAACATCACAAGCCAACCTCAAGGCTTAGAGAATAATATCTTGCCAAAATTTTGAAATAATTTTGATTTTTGAGCCAAGTGGGACTAAGTCGCCCCTATTGGTGACTTGGTCCCACTTAAGCATTTTAAGTGAATGTTGGGAATTCAATTGTATTAAATGATGTTAAACAGGATTATTCTCAAGAATACACTTAATTAGGGCTGGTAAGTGTATAAAGGGGTCATTTAAACATAAGAAAGGGTCAAATTATTGATGACAAGCCTAGAAAAGTGTGAAATTTTGTTACAACACTTTATAAAACTTTGAAATAAGACTTGGTAAATGATAAAAAGGGGCTATTTAAGTGAATTATAATAATAAGATCCTAGAAAAGTGTGAAAATGTGTTACAACACTTCAAAACACTTTTACAGGGCATCATAAAGTTCTTAATGATTCACAAGACCCCAAGACCTAATGTGAATGTGTTGACCACATCACAACATTTAATCAAGGAAAACTAGGTGAAAATTCACAAGAAAGACCCAAATTAGTGTGAAAATTTTCAAAGATACATTTTTCTACACTACATTTAGCCCCCACTTTAGTGAGAGGATGAACCTACTTCGAACTCAAACTAAAGTCGCCAAACATGCATATCAAGAGGGATCCAAATGCACTTATGATGGAAATATGAAACAAAAACAAACAAGAGGGGTGATCAAGCCCCCAAGATCAAGATCACATGGCAAACCAAACATAAGTACAAAGGAATACACATGAAAATGATGATGAAAGTGAGAAAAAAAAAGAGAAAGAGAGAATTGGCTGCTTGTCCAGAGAAAGAAAATGTATACTTACTCTAATGTGACAGAACTCATGGTTGACTGCTAGGTGAGAAGTCTTAGAAGCTTAGAAACATACACTCATCATTGGTATACACTCACACACACGTAGGTGGCTATGGGGAAAGTCATGCCTCACAATGGGATTCCTTCTCAACCATACCAAAGTTATACTTCCTAATAAATTTAATAAGGAACCACAAAAGAAAATTAATTTTTGAGCTTCATGAGACAAGCAAAGCTTTGTATGCTTAGAACTCATGAACAAACAGGATGGCACCACATACATGCAAGTTGTGTTATGCAAGGTGGCCATATAACAAATGAAAAATGCAACATGAAAAGAATTTTCAAAGGAGTCTTGCTTAGTTCATGCAAGGTCTTTAACTTAGGGAACATTGTGCCTAATGTGTCCAAGAGAGGACCAATCAAATAATAGAAAATTTGTAGCTTAGGGGATGTAGTGCATCACATTAGGCCACTAAGAGGAATGCAATATGCTAAGATAGATCAAGCTCATGAAGGACACTACACCCAATTTCATCTACAAAGCTACAAACACATCATATGAAGTAAGAAGGTTGTACTAAGAACCAAGAAAAAGAAAAAAATGCAAAATAATAATGCCAATGTATGGCCCCACTTTAAAGGAATTGCTACACACCGTATTGTGAGCAATTACCTTAAAGTAGCAAATGAAAAATGCAAACAAGAAAGAAGAGATGAGAGCCAACTTGGAAATCCCTATGCCAAGTGACATGTTTCTAAGTAAGGTCACATCATGCAAAAGAAAAGGAAAGAAGGAAAGAGGGATTGAACCCAAAATGAATACACCAAACACATAAGGGATCTATGGATTTAGGGTAAATATGTTCTTTGCTGCAATGTTTTGTAAAGAGCTCAGAACTGTCATCATTGCCCAAATACATAGAACTAGAAGAATGACACAAAGAAAGTGAAAAAAAAAGAAAAAGAACCCTTTTGGGTCAACATGGAAGAGACATAAGGTGTCTCAATGCCTTGCATCATCCCCAAACGGAAAACACAAAACAAAATTGAAAAGAGAAAAGGAAAAAGGAAAAATAAAAAAAAAGAATTTATTTTGGGTCAACATGAAGGAGACATTACTGCCTCAATGCCATGCATCATCCCCAAAAGGAAAACACAAGAAAATAAAAAGATAAACAAAAAGAGAAAAGAAAAAAGGCCATTTGGGTCAACATGGAAGAGACATAGGGTGTCTCAACACTTTGTTTCATCCCCAAAAGGAAAACACAAGAAAAGAAAAATATAAATGAAAAGAGAAAAGAAAAAGGCCTTTTTGGTCAACATGGAAGAGACAAAGGGTGTCTCAATGCTTTGCATCATCCCCAAAAGGAAAACACAAGAAAAGAAAAAGATAAACAAAAAGAGAAAAGAAAAAGGCCTTTTGGGTCAACATGGAAGAGATAGAGGGTGTCTAAATGCTCTGTGTCATCACCAAAAGGAAAACATAAAGCAAAGGAGAAAATAGAAAGACAAAAAGTGAGAGATGCACAACATAGAGAAGAATGAAGGAACAAATAGAGGAATTGCACAAAGAGAGAGGACATCAAATAGAACATCACAAGGGATCACATTACGCACATGCAAAAGAAAAAGAAAAATAAAATGTAAAAGAATCGTAAGGAAAATGCCAGTCAACCATCGAGCAAGTCATCCACCTGCCAATCATGTTCATTGGATTCAAAAGGAGAACAATTGGCTATAGGGACAAGAGCAAGTTCCAAACTGTAAGGGAAATTTATGGAGCGCATCTAATGAAAACTCCACACAGTAGTGCCTTTGGTAACTTTAATTTTGATTATATTACTTCAAAGACACGTACAACTATGTCCTAAAGCAGAAACAAACACAGCTAATTTCCCACATTAATCCTTCTGAGAGAAGCACATGTAAATTCAACAGCAAGCAATAACAGATTCTAGAAACAAAACCAATGTAGATGAAAGATAAAATAGAAAAATATAACACACACATATTTACGTGGGGAAAACCCTTTCGAGTAAAAAACCCCACACTCCAAGGATCGAGCCATTGTATTATTCAACAACTGAAGGTTACAATACAATTTAGGCTCATAGCCTTTTCAGAGATTACATCTTGTTCATTCTGGATACATTTGGTAGCAACTGATCCAAAGAGATCAACCATGGAATTCATGATAAGAAGAGATTCCAGCAACATAACCTTGCCTCTCTCTTCCTCTGCTTTAGCCTTTTTAGCCAGCCACACAACCCTCACTCTGTCAGCTCTCTTCTCTCTATTTTGTTTTTCTTGTTCTCACAGGCTCTTCATGTTCTTTTTCCAAATATCAGATCACAATCTCCAGCTCAACATCATCATCATCGAAGATGTTTCCACTTCCTTTCATAGAAGATAATACATCTAGGTCACACCACGTAGGACAGTCATCCAAACAGTCAAGGGCGTTCAACCTTTGTTGTCATGTCGGTGAGACACTAACTGTGTCTCCCCGATGCCAACACAGTGAGCATTCAATATCACCAAGAGACATCCCTATCAGCAAGAGGTTACATTGAGTCTAGAGAGCTATCACTAAGACTTCACCATGTCACCAAGACCTCACACTGAAGATCACAAGGTATTCTGAAGAGTTCATCAGTCGGAAAGACTATCGCTCTTCGCCCAGACATTACATCGAAGTCTTCAAGTCACATCAACCTCAGCATTCTCATCGGCGAGATAATTTCCATTTGATGAGACATCATACCGAGCTCACAAGTCATTCTGAAGTGTTCCTCAGTCGCTAAGACTTCACACCGAAGTCTCCAAGTTACCTCGAGCCCACCTTTCGCCAAGAGTCATGCCAAACACATCCCACACCATCGGTGAGAAAAATGCTCATCGCCAAGACTTCATAGCGATGCCTCTGTGTTCCCCAAAGACTTCTGTCGGCCAAACATTTCATGTTCACTAAAACTTCATATTGAAGCCTTTGTGTTTCTCTGATGACTCCATTCACTAGGAGTCTCACCGAAAAACACCTGATCACATGTTGCTTTGTCGGCCAAACATACCGCTGTCACCAAGAGGTTACACTGAGCCCCTTATGTTACACCAAGTCACATAGCCATCGGCAAGACCAACACCTATTGCCAAGAGTTCATAGCAAACCCTTATGTCACTCTAAAGACTCCAAGTGGATGCTCATCGACAAGACTTCTCCATGTCACCAAGACTTCACACCGAAGTTTTTGAGTCACCGCGAAGACCCCAAGTGTATCCCCATTGGTGAGACCTTCCATTGTCACTGGGACTTCATACTGAAACCCTTTAGTGTCACCGTGAAGGCCATATGCTATCGACAAGACTCTCTTTGGTCGCTGGGACTTCATACTGAGTGATCAAGTCACCCTGAAGACACTAGTCGCTATGAGTCTCCCTGACATCCGCTAGGAACCAAACTTGTCGGTCAGACATCTCCCAGTCGCCAAGACTTCATATCAATAGGAGAAAGTCAAAACGATTACCACATCGGCCAGACAGACCAAAGGTCATGCTGATATCAACAAGACTTCCTATTGTCACTGAGACATCATTCCGACAGTCCAAGGGTACGCCGAAGGTTGCTGATTATGTCGATCGCCAAGACATTCCAGAGGTCACAGCAATAGTCAGCATCAACTAGTAGGTCGGCCAGACATCTCCATAGTCTCACCAAAATTTCTCACAAGGGGTTTTAGCCTGTGGGATTGAGGCACACAATTCCAACACAAACTAGGTGAAGTACCAGGTTCATCACTCTATATAGGAGATATCTCAGTTAAGCTCATGGACGAGGAAAACAATGTGTTTTATTCATTATGTACTTCATTAATTTTATTTGTTTCCTCATCATCATCCAAGTTAATCACAATAGGAGGATGAATGATAATACTTGAGGAAGAGTGCATCTCTTGTTGTGATTGTTGTATTGGGTCACTTTGTGGAAGGTAGGGAGGAGGATTGTCATGCATTACTTCTAGCAAGTGTGGATTTTGATTTTCTTTGTTTTCTTCTTCATGTAACTTGCAAGCAAGGGCATGATGTCAATGCCTACACTCCCTAGCACCTTAGTTTCTTTTGGTTTTGTTCTAAATTTGTGTTGGTGTAAGAGCAGGTTGATCAACCATAGGTTGCTTTTCTTCCCTAAGGGGGGGAATAGAAGAAACCATAGGAGGTTGATTAGCCACTTTCTCTTTTGCTTTGTAAACTTGTTTGATATGAGGTGGCATGACGTGGTTGCTATTATTATCTCCTGGTTGTTTGGATGATGTAGGTGAAGTGTTTGTTGTTGGTTGATCTTGGTTGTTTGGTTTGTGTGTGGGTTGAATCATGGTTTCATCTATGATGGGAGTTTCAAGTGTAGACAAGGATATGTTACAGAGAGACAACTCTGTTATTTTCTTGGCTTTGAATTTTTGGTAGAGTATAAAGAAGAAGTCTTGCCATGGTGTTATAGGTTCCATGGGCTTAGGCCAAAAGGCTTCTAAGGGAAATTTTCCTTTGAAATACAAAGGGTTAAAACCACTATGGCGGATAGTAAATATGTCATTGTCAAATGGAAACTTTAAGAATTTGTGAACAACCAAAGGGACAACTTTCATTGAGCAAAGCCATGGATGGCCTAGCCTCAAACAAAAATGGTCTGACTGTGGGATGATGGATAATGTGACATATAATGTTTTTGGTCCTATCTATAATGGAAGGACAATTGATCCTATCATAGGGCAAGAAAAACCATTGTGCATCTTGATCCATGCTTTCAGTTTGTCATAGTCTTCTTGATAAAGATCATGTAATACTAAAAACTCCTCGGTGATCATGTTCTCTCCATAGGAAAGATCTATTAATATACCATTAGTGGGCTTATCATAGATACAACTAGATATGTAGAGAGGACCATAGGGTAGATTTTTGAGTATGTCCTTAGAGGAGAAAGCAATATCAAGAGAATTCTTAGGTTGGACCTTACGAGGGATAACATCTATCACACCTACCATTTCATGTATAGTATTAATATGTGTAATATGTGGAAGAGGATCATGTTGTTCATCATTTGTATCAACATTCATCACATCATTCTTTGGATTTTCACTAGCTTTGACAAATGAAATATTATGTTTAGGCATTGGATCAGTAAAAATTTGAAAGCTTTGATTTGGAGGCGAAATAGACTTCTTTCCTTGATCATTGACACCTACAATGGATAGACGACCGAAATCAATGAGGTCTTGCACAAGGTGTTTAATACCCTTACAATGTTTTGTGTCATGTCCATTTTGGAAATGATAATGACAATAAGCCTTTTATTCAATGCTCGGGGGTAAAGGCTTAGTAGGATTGGGTGCTTTTATGGTTGGCAAGGTAATCATTTATTGTTGTAAAAATTGAGTCATTGTGTTTTGAAGGGTATCAAGTAAAGGTGTGAATTGTCCTTTTAGAATGCCATAACTAAAGGGTATCATGGTTTTAACAGCAACAACTTGGTTGTTGATGGTTGGAGTTGTTTTTTGAGGAGGAGGATTGAATTGCAAGAACCCTTTGTTTTGTTTTCTAGAAGTTTGGGAATTATTTTGGTGTGTCGGTTTGAATTTCTCACTATGGCTAGAAGTGGACCTTGTATCGTGACTACTAACCAAATTTTGATAATCACAAAGTGTAGTACACAAGTGCATGAAAGAGGGAAATTTCATCATGGTCAAATTTTCTTGAATCTTACTTTACAAGTTTTCTATGAACATATTTTGAAGATGTGGGTTAGGAACCTTGACATCAATTTAGGAATAAAGTGATTGATAGCATGAGATAAAATCAATGATCTTTTTGTCATCATGTTGCTTGCATCTCATAAAATCATCCAATATAATTTTTGGAGTCATATAAACTTGGAAATTATTTATAAATGCATCAACAAGTTCATTAAATGAATGAATTGAATTGTTTAGTAAAGATGAGAACCATTCCAAGGTAGTATCTTTTAAAGTCCTAGGAAACATTTTTGCTAACAGTTTATCATCTAGGACAAAGTCACTACATAAGACGGTATAGGTATTGGCATGGTTAGAAGGATCTCCATTCCCTCCATATTTATCAAATATAGGCATCTATACTTGTGGCATTGGTGCTTGCAATATTTCCAAAGACAATGGACTGCTTCAAACATAATAGGTGGGTGGTCCATTTTGATTTTGGTTTATGGTAGAGATTTGTTTATGCATGGAAGAAATAGTTTGGAAGAGTTGTGTTATGAGAGGATCAGTATAAGTAGTATGAGGTCGAAGTGAAAGTGGTGATGGAGTGTATGTAGTAGTAGGGAAAGTGAATGGAACACTTATATGTGGTAGCATGGTAGAGGATAGAACATTCGATGCCACATATGAACTAGGGATGCTAGTAGGAATACCCAAGGAAGGAATCACATTACTAATAGGTTGCATTGTTGTTGTGACTTGGGGAGTGGTATAGGTAGGTATTGAGGCTATCATTGAGGGAGGAGGAATTTGAGTTCCACCTTGGTTTGTCACAATGCTTGTTGGAATAAGAGCACTAGATGTTGAAGGAAGATGTTTTCCAAAGACCTTAACTATGTTTTTCACAAGGTCAAGGCCTTCGTTACTTTCAAGCATATAGTGAATGTTTTCTATGGTTGGAATTGCAATAGTGGAAATGTTTTCAAGGTTGAATTGGTGTTGTAGGTTTACTAAGTCCTCATGAATTTGAATTATCTTTTCTTGTGGGATATCATCAATCTTATGTTCAACATGCATGTTGCCTAAATGTAAAGAGTTACTAAGGGTATTATTCATGCCTAATGCACTATTATCAATACTATGAGTAGTAGCTCTAGCTAACCCAAAATCCACAATGAGTGTGTTATTGCGGGATGCCATGAGTCTCAAACTCCTTCTCACTAAGGTATTAGCAATAGGGCACCAAACACTCATGAAAAGGCTACTAAAGGTGGGGTTAATGCAAATGCAATGTAAACTAAGAGCAATAAAATGCTGATAACTAGACTTCCATAAAGTAATAGAGAAATGCAAAAACAACAAGCATAAATTCAGAATATTAACTACAGCTAATAGAAAATGCAATGCAGACTGTGCAACTAGACTAAGTTGCCCAGGGTGGCGAATGAGTCCAAGGAGTAATTTTTTTGAAAATTTTCAAAAAATTTAAATTTATTTTTATTCTTTTTAGATTTTCAGATGCAGATAGAATATGAATATGCAAAATTTCAATGTTTTTCAATGAATTTAAATGCAAAAATGAACTTTTCACTAATGCAATTTTGAAAACCCTAGAATGCAAATGAAGCATTGAAAAATGCAATGCAAGGTATTTCTAGGATGTAAATGCACTTTAAATAAGAAAAATGATGATCAAAATGCAAGTTCACCAAAATGAACCATAAATTTTTGGGGATAGGGGTTCTCTTACACTTCTAGGATTTTTTCACCTAAAAGGAGAGAGGAATACCAAAAACCTAGGTGGTTCACTCAAAAACTAATGCACATATGATTGAAATATGCCTAAATGTAATGTTCTAAATGAAACAAATGGATAAAAGAGATTGATTACTAATACACAACTAATGAAATGCAAGATGTTTGAAAACACACTATGATATGCAAAATGGACTTAAGATGCAAACAAATTATAGCAGAAATTAATGAGATTGCAGAGGTGCACTTGGAAAATGGAAAGAGATGAAGAGGAGCTTTGGAATCCTACATAAATCACTATTGAATCCAATTGGGACACTTACACCAAGCTAGGTGACTTAGTCTTATTTTGGGGAATTGGGTACTCGAAACTATAGAAAACACTTTTCAAGCTTAGCAGTGGGACTAATTCACCACAGATGGTAACTTAGTCCACTTTTTAATCTCAAGAAATTCAAGATAGGAATCTATAGTCTCCAATTTGTACTTTTTTTTTATAGGTTTCCAGATCTGAATCTGCACAATCTAATTTGTAAGTGTTCTCCAAGCTTCTTTTAGGACTTTGACCAATTTGAATGAATTTGATAAATTGATGATGCCTTTTCACACCTTGCTCTTTGAAAAATCTACACACAAGACCTACAAAACACATACAAAGAGGGGAAAAGTGTTAAGGGTTAGTGAATAGGGGTTATCCTTGGTCAAACCCTGGTTTGGTAATTAAACCCTTGAAAATAAAATGGAATGAAAAGAGAATGATGAATGAACAACATGCAATGCTACAACTCACCAAACCCTTGAAGTACAAATATGAAGATATGCAAGTAATAGCTCCAATGTACTTGAAAAATTCCTAGAATGCTTGATTGAATAATTCATAATGCTTGAGTGCTTGAATGATTGAATAGGGGTTGAAATGAGAGAGAAAACCCTTTATTTAAACACAATTATGTAAAATTTCCTAAAAATACATCACGAGCCGACCTCAAGGCTTAGAGAATAATATCCTACCAGAATTTGGAAATAATTATGATTTTTGAGCCAACTGGGACTAAGTCATCCCTATTGGTGACTTGGTCCCACTTAAGTGGTGCAGGTGCACCTAAGCATATGATGTTCATCAATGGCGGTCAATAGGTCAAGAGTAGGTTTTGAGGTCATTTAGTATTAGACATAGTATTTTTACATTGCATAAGGTCTAAAAAGGCCATTCATTATGTATTGGAGAGGTTTTTGAGTCATTTATGTTTAGGTGTCAAATTTTGCACAAAAAATGTATATATTGTCATAAGAAAAAATTGACAAAAAAATCAAATTTCAAGAATATGAAGGGTTAAGGGAATTTAAAAAGTAGTTATGAACATTGGGAAGTTTCAAATTTATTTTAAAATGTATAAAAATCCTCTCCAAGGCTCAAATAAGGTTGGTGGTTGTTGTACTAAAGAAATCCAAACATAATACAACAATTTTTTTGGCAATTTTCTTGTGTTTTTGATATTTTCTCTTTCTATACAAACCCGTATAGGGGGTGAATGCTTTGAAACATTTTTTATTATGTGTGGAAATGAATTATCTTTTATTTGGTTCAATTCTGAGAGTCTAACTTAGGATTTAAGGAGAGATTTCATCAATTTACTATAGCAGCCTGTACACACAGAATTATGGGTTTGATTTTTGTTTAAATGATGTAATTGTCAATCCACCTACTATCTTGACCTGTTTCTCAATGGATTGAATTTTTTTCATGGTAGGTTAGGGGTATCTATGCTTTTGAAGGTAGGTAAGTTAAGTTGTTGTTATGGGAGTGATGCCCTAGGGTTGGTTAATGTAGTTTTCTTTTGAAAATGAAGGTTTCTATATAGATTCTTGATGAAACTATGAAGGAATTTCCCAAGTAATGGATTTTTGAGTGTGTGTAGGGTATTTAAAATGTGTTGGATGCAATTTTAAAGTCAAAGAATCTTGGGTGATAGGTTTTTCAATAACCTTAGGTCTTTTGTACAGAAATGGAGGATATTCTAGAATAGTGCCTTAGAAGCCTTAGATTTGAGAAAAAATATTGGAATTTGGTATTTTGATACATAATAAATGACTATTTGTGGATTTTTGGTAGGAAAAAAGAGTTTAGGAAGTACTTCCTTTGTTAATTTGGGCTAATTTAGTAGCCTCAAAACAAGGCAGTCTATTGATTTACTATGTTGTTGTAAAGAATTTAATTGAAACCCTTTGGGATTGTTGTTTAGGAACTATGGGAAGACTATTTTGATGTTTTTTAGGCATTTGTATAGCCTTCCCTAAAAGATATTGTGCAAGATCAAGTTTGGAGGGCTACAAGCCTCTTGTTAAGTGTTTTTGAGAAAGTTGAGGGATTTGTGTTCAAGGGCAGGTTTCCTTGATTGAGTTGGATAATTTTGAGTTAGATAATGTGTTATCACCACCTTGCTTACAATAGGTGGTATCAGAGCTCAGGGACAAGGTCTCTTTGATTGCATTTTGCAGGTTTGAAGAAATTTGATTAGAAGGTGAAAAGGCAGATTAGTGAAGATGCCTCTGACAGGTGCTGCTAGAGAGTTGTAGGATCTAAAAGAGAAGCATGCTAAGATTCCAAACTCACATAATGCAATGTTGGCAAGGCTTTCTTCCTTGGAGACAAAGAAAATGAAAGATGAGAATGAATAAAGTGAAATAGAAGAAGATGATGAAGAATATGAAGATGTTGATGAGAAGTTAGACCCAAAGGATCAAAGGATGGAAAAGTTGCTCAAAGCAGTGAAAGGTGATTCAATGAAGGTAAAATTTGATCTTCCTATGTATGGTGGAAATTTAAATGAAGAACTGCTTGACTGGATTACGAATATGGATAACCATTTTGAGAGTGAATATATTTCAGAGGAACAAAAGGTGAAGGTGGCAAAGACTAAACTCAAAGGTCATGCTCTTCTATGGTGGGATACAAGCAATCCGAGAGAATAAAAAAAGGAAAGTCAAGAATAGCCTCTTGGGACAAGATGGTGCAAAAATTGAAAGGTAAGTTTCTTCCAAAAGATTATGAAGTTCAATTGTACAAAAGATTGCAAGGATTGAAGCAAAAAGATCTAGATGTCAAGTCTTATATTGATGAATTTTACAAATTAAGTATAAGGTCAAGAAGGGATGAGGATGAGGCTAAAAAGATGGCTAGATATCTAGGTGGTCTCAGATTTAATATTCAAGATGAACTTGTTTTTGCTAACCCAAAATCTGTTGAAGAGTGTTTTCAATTAGCTATCAGGGTAAAGTAAAAGCTCAAAAGAAGGAAAGAGAAATTAGTTAGAGGAAGAGGTACAAGTAGAAGAGGGAGAGAATCAATCCCTACTTCAAAGAAGCCAAGTGAGGAACAAGATGAATCAAGAAAAGGTAAGGAGCAAGGTGTTGATGCTAGAGAAGGTTTTAGAGGTAGAGGTAGATTTAGTGGTGGTAGGGATTCTAATGATTTTTCAGGGAGATGTTATACTTGTAATCAATATGGCCATCCTTCATGGAAATGTCATGAAAAGGTTGGTATTTCATCAAGTGGAGAAAAGAGGATTGATAGGAGGGCACAAATCATTCAATAAGAGGAATGTGAGAATAATAATCCTACAAGTTTAAGAGTTGTTCTTGAAATAAGGGAAATGTTGATGATGAGGAAGATTGTATTGAAGGCAGCCAAGGAGATGGAACCATTGAAAAGAAAGAGCCTCTTCAAGACTACATTTAAGTGCAAAAATAAGGTATGCAAAATTGTGATTAATTTTGGTTCTACAAAGAATATGGTGTCAAGTGAGATGGTGAATAAGTTAAATTTACAAAAAGTTCCTCATGAGTTTCCTTATAAAGTGTCTTGGTTGAGTGATGTGCAATCTTCGTTGGTTAATGAAAAAGCAGTTGTTGAATTCCAGATTGAGGGTTATAGAGATAGTGTAGTTTGTGATATTCTTCCTATGGATTGTTGTCACCTACTTCTAAGTAGACCCTAGCAATATGACAAGCGTGCAATATATGATGGGAGAGAGAACACATATACTATAGTGAAGAATGGTTGCAAGTTTTTTTTGACTCCTCTTGTGGAAGATGAGAAGGGTATGGAAAAAGTAATCATGTGTGGAAGAAAAGAGCATGTAAGTGTTGTGAAGGAAGACAAAAAGGTGAGTACTATAGTTAATTTGAAGTCTAAAAATGTGTTGGTAGCAAGTGAAAAGGAGGTTGAATTAGGTTTATTAGTAGTAGATTGGGATAATAATGTTTTGGTTGGTACAATGGTGTGCCCTTTAGTTGAAAATAAAGTTACAAAGTTTGAAGGAACTGAAAGTACAAAGAGTGTAGTGGAATATGAGGATAGTAAGATGGTGTTGTTAGTGTAATTAATATTTAATTACGCTTGCATAAGTTTACTTAGGAATTATTTATTTCCTAGGTTATAGGATCTTATCTTTATCTTTCGAGCTATCTTGCTGCTCAAGATAAGATTAGGTATTCTCATCTTTGCTTTTATAAAGCAAATAATCTCTTGTAATTAATTGGTCTTTTCGAATATATCAAATTGCATGTTTTTATGCAATCTCTGCTTTTTCGTTTTCTTCTTCTGTGGAAGGAATATTTTGGTTTGCAATCAGATCTTGGCTATTCTAACATGGTATCCCTGGGGGCTTTTGGGGGCCAAATTGGGCAGTTTTGAGCAATTTTACGGAAACGCGCATAACTTTCACATACGGCGTCATTTTTTTGCAAACAAGATATCTCCAGAAAGCTGTTTCCGAGCTCTACACATTGGTACTGGTAAAATTTTCTGGTTTTTCATTTTTGATACTTTTTTCGGCCTCGGAAGTCAGATGTTGCCATTTTCACTCCAGGATCCATATCTTTTGACTCGCTTATCTGATTTTCACAATTTTTGAGGCATCGGAAAGCTGGTTTCGGCCTCTATACATATCTGAGGTCATTTACAGAAAATGTGTAACTCTTATTAGACATGCATTCATTTTTTTTTCGTGCTCTAGGTTTGCATTTTCACTCATGTTTCTGTATTTTTTTGCATCATCTCCTTATGCAATCATTGGGTATTGTAATAACGAACTGATATAAAGTTCCATTCAGGGGGGTTTCATGCATAATAATCTGATTAAAGTGTTTTTTTCACTTTGATCCCATATTCCATCTTGTTTTGATGGCAACTCACATGAGTCTATCTGGTCTCTTAGTTTCTTTTGGCCACATTTCTTGTCTTGCTTGACACATGTCAGATTCATTGGTTCACACTTCAGATTGAGAGCCTATGGTTAATGATCCACATTGGATCCATCTCAATTTGAGGGCCATGTTTTTGTGGTTATTGTTCCAGAGTCTTTTTTTTGGTACTCCTTCCCATGGAAGAGTTTTAGTCACAGTTTGGCTTCGGCATCGAGATACATGGTTTCCAGATTATGTCATCATCTCATCTCCTATTGCTTCATAGATTCCAGAGTTGTTCCTGTTTGGAGTTTTTGAGTGTTCTGTGGCATCGGGTTTTCTGTTGCTTTATCATGATTCCTTGAGTCAATCAATGACTCTCATTCGGTTTCAGTAGTATACAGAAGAATATTTCCTTGCTTGCCTATATCAAGTTCCAGTGTTACTCCACAGAGTTCTTCCAGTGATTCTTCACAGCAGTTCATCTCACTGAGGGGGGTTTCTCTCTCTTTACATTTGTACATGAGTACCTGATCAGGCCTTGTTGCCGTGACTCATATTTTGCATAATAATTTGCTTCTCTCTAAGTTGCACTTATGGGGGGGTGTTAGTGTAATTAATATTTAATTACGCTTGCATAAGTTTACTTAGGCATTATTTATTTCCTAGGTTATAGGATCTTATCTTTATCTTTCGAGCTATCTTGCTGCTCAAGATAAGATTAGGTATTCTCATCTTTGCTTTTATAAAGCAAATAATCTCTTGTAATTAATTGGTCTTTTCGAATATATCAAATTGCATGTTTTTATGCAATCTCTGCTTTTTCGTTTTCTTCTTCTGTGGAAGGAATATTTTGGTTTGCAATCAAATCTTGGCTATTCTAACAGGTGCTTGGTGCTGAAAAGTAAAAGGTCTGATGATAGTGATGTAGGGACAAAGTGCACAAAGAGTTGAGGCTGGATGTAAGCATGAAGATGAGACAAAAAGGAATAAAGATCAAGAAGTTACTAAAAAGTGTTTGTTTGTACTTAAAAATGAAAGTGTACAATCAGGTTTAGGTCAAGGGACTAGTAAAAGGAAATTACCAGGTCTAATGGTAGAGAGGAATGAAATTTCATGTGTAAACAAAGTAAAGGATGCAAGATCACTATATGAGAACCCAAGAAGGAGTTTTTCAGATCAAATATCATTAGTAGGGAAAATAGGAGCAGTGATGAAGCATGGAACAAACCCCAACTCATGTGACATGAGTTCTTTTTCTATGGGGGTGAATGGTGCAAGTGCACCTAAGCATATGATGTTCATCAATAGTGGTTAATAGGTCAAGAGTAGGTGTTGAGGTCATTTAGTATTAGAAATAGTATTTTTACATTAAATAAGGTCTAAAGAGACCATTCATTATGTATTTGAGTCATTTATGTTTAGGTGTCAAAAGTTGCACAAAAAATGTAAATATTGCCATAAGTAAAAATTGACAAAAAAATGCAACTTTAAAGAATATGAAGGTTTAAGGGAATTTGAAAAGTATTTATGAATGTTGGGTAGTTGGAACTTGATTTGAAAATGTATAAAAATCCTCTCCAAGGCTCAAACAAGGTTGGTGGTTGCTATATTGAAGAAATCTAAACAAAATACAACAAATTTTCAACAATTTTCCTATGTTTTTTATCTTTTCTCTTTCTGTATGGACCTGTACAGGGGGTGAATGATTTGAAACATTTTTTATTTCGTGTGGACATAAATTATCTTTCAATTGGTTCAATTCTGAGAGTCTAACTTAGGATTTAAGGAGAGATTTCATCAATTTACTGTAGTAGCCTATACACAGAAAATTGTGGGTTTGATTTTTGTTTAAATGATGTAATTATCAATCCACCTACTATCTTGACCTATTGCTTAGTGGATTGAATTATTTTCATGGTAGGTTAGGGGTTTCTATGTTTTTTAAAGTAGGGAAGTTAAGTTGTTGTTATGGGAGTGATGCCCTAGGGCTAGTTAATGCATTTTTCTTATGAAAATGAAGGTGTCTATATATAGTCTTGATGAAACTGTGAAGGAATTTCCCAAGTAATGGATTTTTGAGTGTGTGCAGGGTATTTGAAAGGTGTTGGATGCAATTTTGAAGTCTGAGAAGCTTGGGTGATAGATTTTTCAATAAACCATAAGTCTTTTGTATGAAAATAGAGGGTTTTCTGGAACAATGCCTTAGAAGCCTTATATTTGAGAATAAATATTGGAATTTGGTGTTTTGATACACAATTAATGACTATTTGTGGAGTTTTGGTAGCTAATTTAGTAGCCTCAAAATAGGGCAGTCTATTGGTTTGCTATGTTGTTATAAAGAAGTCAATTGAAACCCTTTGGGATTGTTGTTTGGGAACTATGGGAAGACTAGTTTGATGTTTTTCAGGCCTTTATACAACCTTCTCTAAAAGATATTTTGCAAGGTCAAGTTCGGAGGACTACAAGCCTCTTGTTAAGTGTTTTTGGGAAAGTTGAGGTATTTGTGTTCAAGGGCAGGTTTCCTTGATTGAGTTGGATCATTTTGAGCTAGATAGTGTGTTATCACCACCTTGCTTACATCATTAAGCATTTTAAGTGGATTTTTTGTATTAATAATAGTTTGAGCACCCAAAATACATTGTTCCAGACTGTTGTGCTAACATAGAAAAATAGTTATACCTTGTATAGAAAATTACTTACAATATGTTTCCTATACATTTCATTGTGCACTAGCATAATGTTTTGCATATTATTCACAACATTGGGAGGACCATGAGATTGAATCTAAGGTTATAAAAAAATATGCAAAAGGAGACATAAGCTGTGAATAATTTGTTCAAACATGTTGTCTCATGTTCCATTTGGCAAGGGTGTTTATGGCTTCCATCTCTTCATTTGAGAGAGCGTCTTCTATTTCCTAATTATCATCATCTTTGTCCTTTGTTCTATCAGCTTCTTTTCCATTGTATTCCTTTTGGAATGCTTCTAATGATTTCATAAACACAGCCAAGGTAATTTGGCCTTGTTGCCATGAGTGGAAAAACTTGACTTCATGTTGGTTGATCAAAACCATTCCATCTTTGAGCAACCTTAAGAATTTTCTCTTTGCTATCTCCATTGTAGCCACTACCTACATTGCAACATTAAAATGTGTGAGCCTTTTTAGAGACTTAGTAAGGACCCTCCAACACCCACTAAATTTTTCCTTGTTCCTTGCCTTCCATATACACCACATAATTTCATATGCAAGAGAAACCCAAAACCTATGCAATTCCTTGCTCAAATTTTTATCATGACTTACTACAATTCTTTTCGATTTGACCTTTCCATTAGCATCCAAAATTTTATAATTATCACAAAATATTTTCCAGATTTCATTCACAAAAAAATAGCTAAAGAAAATGTGAGTGATTGTTTCTAGAACCCTGCACAAGCTGCAAATATCAATATCAACATGATTTATTTTGTAAGGCAGTCTTTGCAAAAGTAAGAGCCATCTAAAAAAAAAATTCTTTGCATCTATACCATTTTTCCAAATTGAGATAAAATATTTTTTCCATGTATTACAATCATAATTAACTTTCCAAACCTTGTTAAGGTGCTCAATAGGAGGATTGGAACAAATTAGATCCTTGTAAATTATTTTAGTTTTGATAGCACTAAGGGGGGTGGAGTCATGCCAAAAAAAGTCAAAGGGTCTAGGCTCCTTATTGTTAGTGTTGGGTTTAATATTGAGATTCATGCAAGCTTCATTGAGAACAGTGCAGGTCCTGGTGTTAGAGAGGGGGAGGTCAAATTTCTCCTTCAGTTGATCCCAGCCTACTAGCACCCCATCTTCCAATATGTCATTAAATGTTATAATGCTAGCTTGATTCTACTTTTTTTGCAAAACAACCCTATAGTAGGGCCAGTGCTTTTCCATTGTGCTCTAATTTCTACCAAATAGAGAGGCAAGGGTGCACAAGGTTGCGGTTCTGATAAACTAATGGAGTGCACTTTATCTTCCCCCTAACTAACTCCAAGGCCTTCCAAATGGTTTTGAAAACCATTGAGCTAGAAGGTACAATAGGATGCTTAGTAACAAGTTGGTCACTAAAGGAGAGGGCCTTCTAGGACTTAGCCATTTTCTACATAGCCTCCTTGATGTTATTCCTGACCAACACTTTCCATAGTTCATCACCTTCAAGGGATTTTAGAATCCATTAGTTGGGTAGTGCAATGCCATGTTTCTTGAGATCCTTTAGGCCTAATCCCCCATTAGGTTCTTACAAGCAGCACCAGTCCCACTTGACTAAGTGTGCCTTTCTTTTTCCTTTCCCATTAGACCATAGGAAACCTCTGATCTTTTTTTGTATTTCATTCACCTGGTAATTGTTAAAAACCCAAACTAAAGCAAAGTAAATGGAGTAGGAGGAAATAATTTTCTAGCAGATTTGGATCGTCCTTGCAATGGAGAGGAACAACCTATTCCATCCATCAATTTTCTTCTCCAACTTAGTTTTCATCCATGTCCACATTTCCTTTAGGTTAGGACTCACAGAGAAGGGGATCCCTAGATATCTCACTTGTTTTTGGGCACCCCCCATTGGAATTCAAACTTGTGGAGCCATTTAGGTGGAGCTTTAGACCATCCAAGCAATATGGATTTAGTTCTGGAAATTTTGGCTCCTGAAGCAAGGTAGAATAAGTTGAGCTTCTCAAGCAGATTTTCTAAGTTTCCTTCTTGAAGATTGACGAAGATAGTAATTTCATCAGCAAATTGTATATTAAGGAGCTCATTCTTATTAGGAAGTATTATCCCATTAACTTTGGGGGAGATTCTAGAGTCTCTTAGAATATAGTGGAGAGTGCCTGAGACAATGACAAATAAAGCAGGAGGAAGGGGACACCCTTACCTAATTGATCTTTCCAACTTAATAACCTTAGAAAGTGATTGTTAACATCCACCTGAGCAGTGGCATCAATTAGCAAGGTGTCAACCACGGAGAAAAAAGCCTAGGGGAAACCAAATGCTTTCAAGGTCATTCTGAGAAAAGGACATTCTATCCTATCATAGGCTTTTTCAAAGTCTAGCAGGAGAATGGCAACATTTTAGCCAGATCTCCTTGCCCAATCCATGGCCTCCCAACTCATGATCAGGTTCTCAAGGATATATTTTCGCTTGATGAATCTTTTCTAGGTGTTGTTTATGAATTTTGGGAGAACATTAGTGAGTCTCAAGGCTAGGATCTTTGCCAACACTTTGTAAGAAACATTAAGTAATCTAATGGGCCTCCAATTCTTTATTAGTGTTATATCCCCTTCCTTTGGCAATAGTTTAATGAGCCCTTTGTTAATGTCCTCTCCCAAGGAGCCTTTTTTTGATGCTTCCATATAGACTTGGTGCAAATCATCACATATACGCTCACTAAAAGTCTTAAAGAACTAAATTGGCAATCCATCCATTCCAGGAAATTTTGCATTATCCATGGAGGCTATGGCCTTCTGAATCTCTTCTCTGGTTATGCTTCTTGAGAGAATTGCAACATCTTCCTTAGATATTTTGGGCGAAATTAGATTCTTAACTAGGTCCCTTTCACTATATCATCCTTCCCTATTTCCTTTAGTCTGAAAGAGCTCTTTATAAAACAAGAAGAATTGATGGAGGATATCTTCATGTTTAGTTATATGGGTGCCATCTTGATAGATCTTCTCAATGCATTCCTTTACACCCTTTTCCTTAATATATCTGAAGAAAAACTTGGAGCCTTTATCCCCATGTTTTAACCAATTAATTTTGGCTCTAACTTTAATCCCATGGTTCTTATTTTCCTGTATTTTCCTCAGTGAGTGCTTAGTACTATTAAGTTCCTCATAGTAGTTAGCATTGGTGGGATCTTTTTGCAGCCTGCTCTCGACACTTAGCAACTCATCTTGAAGGAGGTTCTCCTCCTTTCTACTATCTATGGCTCTTTTCTTCCCCACGATTTGGAACAATATTTTCCAACTTTTAACATTTTGATTCCATCTATCAATTGGGTTTGCATCCTTGAGTAGCCACTTGTTAACTTCCCTCAAGGTATTGACTGCATCAACACAATCCTTGTCCTTTAGCAAAATAGTATTGAGAATGAAGTTTTGATTTCTCTTCAGGGCCCCCTTTCTCCCACCATTGAATCCAATACTTGCTTTGATTGGATGGTGGTTGGAAAGGGTGTAGGAGTGGACCATTACCTTACTTCCATCACATAGGGGCTCAAAGCATAATGTAGATTTATTGGAGTAAAACCTATCTAGCTTGTTGTAAATTCTTCTTCCCCCTTTTTGGGCATTGCACCATGTAAACCAAATTGAGTTGCTTTCCTTTTTCATCCCTTGGAGGGGATTGTCCAAGTTTATTTTTTCTTTCATTCTAGCCCAATAGTACTTCTCATTGTCTTTCCAATCCATCGTCGCCCCCCCACTTTTGTCCTCATTTCTTCAACCATATTAAAGTCACCTCCAACTATCCATGGAATTTCTGGGAGACTTCCTAGCCATTTCCAAAGTTTTATTTTTTCTAAGTAGTCATTTCGTGCGTAGACTGAGCAAACACCAAATTTGGTTTCACCTTCATCAAAAACCACCCAAATTGCTCTATTACATGGGGACACTCCAAATTCAGTAAGATATCATTTCAACTTGTTGGCCATAAGAATGGTGGTGCCCCCTCTACCTTTTTCATGCTGGGTTGCAATGTGGGAGGAGTTGCCCCAAATAAATTTTAGGCTATTTTCCAAAGTAAATCCAACTGCCTTAAGCTCCTATAGAAAGACAAAGTCTTTCTCTTTTTCCAAGTTTAGAAATCTCCTTATAATATACTTTCTATCTAGGGACTCCAGTCCCCTCACATTCCATGATATACATTTAAGACTCATCATTAACCTTTTCATTTAGAGTCTCTTTGGCACTCCTAAACAAATCAAAGTATTTAGGTGCCCCATCTTCACTCTCAATTATTTTGGATGAGGGAATGGTTAAAACAATGCTCATTTTTTTCCTCTTTCCTTTTAGGAGGATCTTGTTTCTTTTGTTGAGGGAAATGGTGCTACCCTTCTTCCTTCCCCTTTTTTTCTTAGGAGGGATCACATCATTCCCCTGATCTTGCACTATCAAGGGTTCCTGAGTGTTTTCTTTACTCTCCTCCACATTACCATTTTTTCCCCAAGGGGAGACACATGTGGTAGGGTTAAGGTCTGAGGTTTCACCCTCTACCATTGTCAACATATCTAAAGGGCCTTACAGGGTCAATTGGGGAATCAAAAACCTTCATGAGCCATTTTTTTCTCTCTTCCTTATCAATAGACCACTTGCTAATCATCGTCTATGGGTGAATCAAGCCTCTCTTTTAAGGGCTGCATCTTGTCTCCAAAATCTATAAGGGAGCCTAGGGAGCCCACTATTTTGGATTCATCCTCCCTTCCCATAGTCATAAAATTAACAAGGCTTACATTATTTTTAGGATCTTTGAGCTTAGTTTCAAAAATTTGAATTATGTTGTCCCTAGTTGAGAGGATTTGTGAATCCTCCCCCACACCCCCCTTGGCATTCCCACATAAGGTGGTGAGGTTCTCACCAGTTGTGTCCACATTCCCTTGAACAATTGAGCATTCTTGATTGGAGTTACCACCTCCCCCATTGTTATGCCACAGGGTGAATGGGAAATAATTACCAACCCCTTCCTCAAGGTTAAACTCAACTTCAAACTCAGACATTTTAACACCATGCAAGAACACTTGGATTTTTTTCTTGTTTTTTCCTTTCAATTTATTTTCCTCAGTAGTCATTCTTAATTTCTCCAAAGTGATTTGTTGGGCATTCTTTCTCCCAGCAATAGGTGTTAGGTGTGAGGGGACAAACAACAATGTTGGAGAAAAGGGGGGATTTTAAGTGGATTTTGGGAATTAAAGTTTATTAAATGATGTTTAATGAGATTATTCTAAAAAATACACTTAAGTAGGGTCGATAAGTGTATAAAGGGGTCAAATTATTGATGACAAGCCTAGAAAAGTGTGAAATTTTGTTACAACACTTTGAAATAATATTTGGTAAATGATAAAAAGGGGTTATTTTAGTGAATTATAATAATAAGATCCTAGAAAAGTGAGAATATGTGTTACAACACTTCACAACACTTTTACAAGGCATCATAAAGTTCTTAATTATTCACAAGAACCTAAGACCTAATGTGAATATGTTGACCATATTACAACATTAAATCAAGGAAAACTAGGCCAAAATCCACAAGAAAGACACAAATGATTGTGAAAATGTCCAAAGATACATTTTTCTACACTACACTTTGAAACTAGAGAAATACCATAAGATAAATCATCAAGTAGCAAGATCTAAGGACCCATAACAACCAAACCATGATAGGTTAGGTGACCACAAAAAAGGAAGGATGCCTCCCACAGAATGGTCGAAACCATGACCATGCCCATGGAAACATCTACACCAATAGCCACAATGGCTTTAGAAAAAGAAGCAAAACACCCATGTAGGTTAACTCTAGAGCATCGCTCCATCCAAAGGGAAACAACACCAATGAAGGGAGCAACAAAGGACCAAAATGTCCCACACCAAACAACCCATCCATGTCTTCAACCTCAAATTCAAAAATGCCCTCACCCTCAATGCCAAAATATTTGAAGCCTCCATTTGCCTCACCATCTAAATACAACTCATTGTCACCCACATCATTAGAGGGTTTCAAAATTACACCCCTATGCCTCTTCTCACCCATCGCCTTTGCCTTTGTTCATCGTTCTTTTCAGAAAATGATAATCCTAGTTCTATATATGCAATAAATTGTTATCACTATAGGAATTGAATAGATTTTAGAATAAAAAAGATTTAAAAATAATAATTAAAATTTCTATTATAAAACCACACAAACCTCAGATGGAGTGTGAAGTATATTTTCTCACACTTTGATGAAGGTTTGTGGATGCTCGATTGTTATGTAAGCTCTTCAATAACATGATGACATGATTTAAATTGTTAAAAAATGGTTCAAATGTTTTTCAAATAGCTCCCTTGAATTCTTGAGAGGATGGTGTACTTATATTTTTTTGTGAAGATATGGATGGCCAAGATTGCTTTAATCAATCTAGAGGATTAAATATTTTATTTAGAGTTAACTATTTTGACTAACTAGTAACTCAATTAATTGATTAGTTAGCTGACTTGACTAACTAGTTAACTAGCTTGATTGATCACTCAATTTGTTAGAGTAAATAGGTAATCACCTAATAATTAATTAATTATTAGGATCCTTTTAATTTAATTATTTAAGTTAAACTTATGATTAATTTATTCATTATTAGATCAAGAGCTAATAATAGGTCATGTTGTTTCACCATATGAGATGAAGACACTTGTCACAATCTAATCAAATCCTCATATAGGGTTTGATTTTTTTTATTTTTCATAAGGATTCTCCTTTCATTGTAATCATTCATTAAGGTTATTGTAACAATAAAATTCTTAGGTTTTTCAAAAAAATGATCTTGCTTGATCTCTTCTTTTTGATAGGATAATTGCTTTTAGGTAATTTATGGGAGCTATGAGATTCAATCATCAACTCAAAGATGGTATCAAAGCATTGATCAACAACTTCTTGTTCAAAATTTGAGAGATCTAGCCTTGATATTTTTTTTGGTGCATCTTGGAGAAAAATAGACCTTTCCATTACATTCAGAGTGGCCAAAAACCTAAGGATTGACTATTATTTCATGAAAATATGAGCAGATAATTTTTTGGGCTTTTTGAGGGCACAAAATTCAGGGTTCAAAATTTTGTATAGTTGTACAAAATCTGTATGATCCTATTGATCTCTATATCATTATGTACCATATAGGTACAACTATCATTAATTCATAGGTTTACAACAAAAAACTCCATCAACACACAAAAAACAATAGTGAAACTTTTTTTTTAAATTAGTGATTTTATTATTTTAGCAATGTACAAAATATGTTGATGTACATTTGCCTCCACATGCATTCACTAGGATGATGTCAATGATTTGATTTTTTCTCATGATATTTTTTCATTAATTTTCATTAGTTTATGTTTTATCTCGACAATCATTGAATAGCCATCATTGCTCAACCCTTTGGCCACTTAGTGAGCAATGCTACCACCTCAAACATTTCTAGAGGAGCCTCTCAGTCCCTATATGCTAGTCCATGGTCCTATCTACAATGAGTATTTAAGCACCTAACATTATCCCTCAATGTTGTAGTTGGTCATGCATGCGACCAAGGGCTATGTTTTTAGCCCCTACTTTCCTTAGAAGTCAAATTGAGCAAGTTTTAAGAAATCAAGTATAACTTGGGCTTTCAATCTCTAATTTTTGTGCATCATATATGATTGGAAAGATAATTTTGAGCCCAATCTAATGGTGCTACCTTTTTTCCATAGTATTCTCTTGGCTATTTTTACAAACCTCTAAAGTTAGGTAAAGCTATTTTCACTCTAGGGAAAACTTTAAGAAACCCCCTCTGTCGACGAAGGTGTAAAATCCTGGTGAATCTTGTATACTTTCTGATAAAAATATTAATTTTAGTGGCGCATTTTTTTTTTTTTGGTGAAAATAAATAAATGTCCATTAGCGAATCTTTTCTAATTGTTAGAAGTCTATGGAAATCCTAGTGAAATGCAAATTTTTCAAAACCACTAATTTTTTCCCATTGGTGATTAAAATCTATTTTCAAACCAATAAAATATTTTGATTGCTGAATTAAACCTATTTTCAAACTAGAAAAAATAATTTTGTTGGTGATTAAAACTTTTTTTCAAACTAAAAAATAAAATTTATTGGCAAATTAAACCTATTTTCAAATGATTAAGAAAAAAACATAGGTCAATTAAACATTTAGTAAGTGAAGGAGGCACAAAATTTTCCATAAAAAGTGAAGCATTTATGAAGGTTTTTTTTTGGCGCTCGACGTACGTTTTAGAATCGGCATTAATGGAGATGGCTAACAAATTGAGATGTACTAAAGACACACATCTCATGTAGCTGGTCATTGGTGGGTGGTTGTCAGGAAGCCAATGAACCAGAGAAACAATGGAAGCCAATTTCACCTTGACATTGTGAAGGAGGGTATGTGTAGGATCATCATGGAAAAAACAGGCTCTTAAGTGGTGATGAAATTCAGAAAAATTAGAGTTAGGCAACTTGACATAAAAATTTGAATAAGTTATCTATATTATTTAAAAAATATGTAAGAATAGAATCTATAGCAAATTGAATGTAGTTTCTAAACTACTAGGTTTATTTTTTTTTTTAAAAATATTTGATGAAAATTTGAAATTTCAATGAAGTAGCACTTAAATTTCAGGGAAAAAATAAGAAGTAGGTGTTTTCCTGACCACCCTAACCACAATAAAATGATAATATTTTTTATAAGATATTAGTTATAAGTAGAGGACTCATGTCATAATGTGATGCATATTTTTTTGTTATTTTTTTCCAAGTAAATAATTAATTATGAATTTTTTATTACAACTTTTTAAAAATATAAAAACTCGTATGTCTAACCACCTTAACTTGGTCAAAACTTCAAGAAATTCAATTTTAATTTTATTAATCCTATATTATGTGAAGCATAGAATGTGACACATGTTTCAAATTCAAAAAATGTGATATCGTTTGAAATCTATAGATGTTTTTCAATTAGCCTGTCAATTAGAACTTTAGTCATAATTCAAATAGAAAATGAATAATAATTATTTATTAAATTCAAAGTAAAGCATAATTTATATTGGTGGAAAGCTGAGAATATCCTTTAAAAACCTTTTTTGTTTCATCAATTGTGTAAGAAAAAATTCATCAGCCACATACCCTACACATACCCATCATATTGCCACTTTTTGGCCCATCATGATCCTGCACATACCAAGGAAGTTGGACCCTTTTGTTAGTAAAACGTCTGTGAAGTGGTAGTAGGGTTTATTTCTCTTCAAGGATGTGTAGGTGGTGCAAGAAATTCAATTTATTTTGGGTAATGGCTTTGAAAAATTAAAGCACAGATATAGGGCCAATATGGATATTTATTCATTGGTCATGGCTGGGGGTCTGGACTTAGGAGAGCCGGTGGATGTAGTGAGGAAAGTCATGAAAACTCTAGTTCAAAAATATTTTTTAGAGGATATGGAAGGAATTTTGGAACAGGTGATACCAAGAGTTGGTGTTGTTAAGGTTGAAGGCATGGATGGTGGAGGCCCAAAGCTCATGGATTTAAATCATCTCTTTATTAGGTGGCCAGAAGGATGCACCAAAGCTTTGTGGCGAGAAGGTGTAGAGTGCGGGTGGCAAGCACTCAAAATCTACATCGAGCTAATGAAAGTCAAGGAGGTCATAGAGAATCTCAAAGACATCTCCAGAGCAAAGATGCGTGAAAAGTAGGGTCTATGTTTGAGGAAGAAGATGAAGCTGTTAATGGAGATAGAGCCATTGGAGACGGGTAATTCATTGAAGGCATCTAAGTAGTACAAGTTTAAAAAAATATATAGATTACTGTACTAAATCTTTTCTGTGATTTTGTTTTTTGGGGGTTATGACTAGATTTGCATTGTAATTGTAAACCAACTTGGGGCACGAACAATGTTTGGAAGGGCAGATTTCAGGCAAGTATGATTAGGAATAATTTGATATGTTGGAAATGGAAACTATGCTGGCTAATCGGCTTTTTTTGTAGTTGATGGATGAACATAAGTCTAAAGTATATTTTATAGCATAAGTTTAGAATTGGAATGATTCTTTCTAAGTATATTTTATAGCATTAGTTTAAAATTGGAATATTTTTTGGCAGTTGATGGATGAAGATAAATTTAGAGTATATAATAATGTTTATGATAAAAATATAAATTAGTTTAGAATTGGAATAATTCTTTCTAATTTCACTTTATATTAACATATATGATTTATTCAACAATATTTATTTTATAGCATTTTGTTTACAATGATTCTCGACTTTGGTTTTTTTCAAGATAATACAACATTTGGTTTTATTGGTGAGCATGCTGAAATTTTATTTTCCTTTTACAAATAATTTATATTTTAAGATAGATGAATTTAAGGATTAAGCTATAAAAAAATTGAACAACATTTATTTAATATGTATGATTAATAAAATCAATAATATTTTAATATAAAATTTTATATAAAAAATATAAATTAATTTTTTTTTTTACAGTTAATTTTTTTCATAAAATGTAAAGTGATAGGAAAATTCCAGGTCTGGCCGAGAGGTAATAGTTTTCCAAACTCCACATGTACTGATCTTAATTACCCATTGATCCTCCAGTCATGTCCACTTGCTAAAATCTGCCCACAATCTTCACTTCATAAATGTATTGTCCTTGCCACCTTTCCTATCTTAATTCACTAGAGTCAAGGTTTTGGTGCTTTTCCTAACCTTAGTTGCAAGTATTTAGTGGTCATCTATGTAGTCGGTGGGTCAGAAGTTTTGACAACATTGAAACTTCAAACTTTGATTCTAAGGTTCCAAGTTTTAGCAACTACATGACATTATGGACCACTACCGTTAGATGATTTTTTTATGGATGGCTATAGTTTCATTCCAAAAGTATCTCTCAAGCAATAGATTTGTGAGTTGAAACCTTTGAAATCACACTAGAACCACTTGATGTGAACACGTGGGGAGATCAAGGCTCATCATCGTGGTAATGAACCCAATGGGTTGGATTTTGGCGATGAACGATAGAAGAACTTAAGTGGCAAAAATATGCATGTGCAAAAAGTTGGTTTTAAAAGAGGGTCTGCCTAGGAAGAACGTAGGACTGAGGCTTAAAAACTTAAGAATGTTTAACCCAAAGGATGTAAAGGAAAATCAATATAACCATGACCATTCGATGAATTTTTGATGGATGGTTGTAGTTGCATTCTGGAAGTAAATCTTTGAAGCAGTAAACTTGCAAGTTGAAACCTCCAGAATTACACTAGAACCATTTGATGCAAAAAAGTGGGGAGATCAAGGCTTATCATCATGGTAATGAACCCGATGGGTTGGATTTTGGCAATGAACAATAGAACTTAAGTGGCAGAAATATGCATGTGCAGAAAGTTGGTTGTAAAATAGGGACTACCTAGGAAGAACGTAGGACCAAGGCTTAAAAACTTAAGAACATTTAACCCAAAGGATGTAAAGGAAAATAAATATAACCATGACCATTCAATGATTTTTTTATGGATGGTTGTAGTTGCATTCCGGAAGTAAATCTCTAAAGCAGTAGACTTGCAAATTGAAACCTCCGGAATAACACTAGAGCTATTAGATGCGGACATGTGGCGAGATCAAGGATCATTTCTCTCTTGTCAATACCTCGACGTATTACATTTCATTTAATTGAAATTCTCAATTTTTTAGTTTTGAACATCCAAAGCGATTTATTAGACAACTCAGCTTTAATGAAACAAGATTTGTAATGATTTCATATTATTTGAGTGGCACTGGTAGTGATGACTGGAGTCTGGGGATTTTGACAACTTGTCAGATTGAGGTACAATTTGCATGTAGCTAGACATCAATCAAATTAAACATTTTAATTTCTAATTATACATGTAAGGCTTAAGATACACGAATTGACTAAGTTGGTTTTTTGGTTTGCGCGAATTAGGCTGATAGTGGCACTAGTGGCCCATAAATTATTAAATAGGGTTAGTAATAGTGATAGTAGTAATGTGACATTGTAATTCAATTGTAATAAAATAAATGGTTATAAATTTATAGTAAAGAGAAATTAAGTATTATCTATTTATGAAATAATTGCATGCAGATTTAATAGTAAAACATAAAGCAATACAAATGAAAAAAGAAAGTTGCCATCAAAGAGTTATTTTCTAAGTTTTGTGTATGAATCTATTCAAATTAGTTTTTTTCTCCTTTGAGAAATTCAGTATTATCTATTTATGAAATAATTGCATAAAAAGGTGGAGTAAGTAGCCATTTATCACGTTGCATTTGCAAAATTTGAAGTAGAGATTTGATTTGTAATGATTTCATATCGTTTGAACTTTGAGGGGCAATGAAGATTTTGACAATTGTCAGCTTATGAGAGTCCAGACGTCAATCAAATTAAACATTTAAATAACTATAAGGCTTAAGTTACATGAATCGATTAAAATTTAAGTATGTTTTTTGGTTTGTGCAAATCCCGATTATGATTCATGAATCATGATTATACCTAACCTCAAACATGACACGTGTGAGGTGTACATAGGGACTAGGCTGGTAGTGGCACTATTGGCGAGACTGTTGCCCATAAATAAGGATAGTGAGCACAACTGAAAATGGAAATCATTCGTCGAAGGCTAAAGGCTTTACTATTGAGAATTTGAGTGCAATGTTCAGATTGTCATAATGGTTTTCATTTTGTAGGGTTAATAAGGAATAGGATTTAGGAAGAAGATGATGTGGCATTATTGGGGATACTATAAATTCTCCTGCCTGTAGTTATGTAGTTACAGAGTAAAAGACCAATTTCCTTCAAGTTCAGAATAGGTGGAATTGGAAAGAAGTTGAAACAGTTCACCTGAATTCTTAGACAAGTTTTGAGCCATGATGGGGAACTTTGATGGAGATAAGTGCTTTCCCAGTGCATGGAAGCTACAAGTAGAAGATGTGAGCAGTTTTACAACCCCTCATCTTTTGCATGACTTTGATTTTCAAAGGGGAGAAGTATATTTTGTATCTTCATAGCTCCCATTTCCTTGGTTTGATTAGCCTGCGTTTCCCCATGCATTTATTTTTAGAGCCATGGTTGATCCTGGAAGTTGTCATTCTTGTTAGGGTTTACCAAAAATTGAAATTCAAAGCACATGGTTGACCTGGAAAGTCCCATTTATTTCCAAACACACATGTATTACATTTACATTTTCACCAGTGATCCAGTAGAAGCTTGGTGCTTGTGCTTACAATTTTATTTGTATTATGTAATAATGTGACATTGTAATTCAGATGTAATAAAGTAAATGGTTGAGCTATTAATTTTACATTGTAATTCCTTTTATTAAGTTCTTTGCAACGTTAAGTGTTACTATGCTTAGTTTTATTAATAGTTGTGCTACTACTATTAATGTGACATTGTAATTCATTTTATAAAGGCCTTGATAATCTAAGCACATTAATGGTTAAAAGTAAAAAATAGTTAAAACACATGTTTATTATTTATATCATAAATTACTCAATGGTTTGATAGAAAATTTGATGTATCATTGTAGACTCAAGGGAGCAAAGCAAGCTTAGTCGCTAGGCCTTTGAGTTTTATAACCATTTGACATTTTGCATTGTCGCGGAGTTCTAAATTTTCATAACTACCCGATTCCCCAACTTGGTTCACTTTGTTGAGTAACTTAAGTTCATGCATACATAACCTTTGAGTTACGGTGTGTAGATTTAGTCGATGGGTCAGAGGTTTCGAAAACATTGAAACCTCAGAATTTGGTTTTGAGGTTCCAAGTTTCAATGACCACGTGACATGATGGACTTATCTTTCCTTTAAAAGGCATTATCATCTGACATCTCATTGAATGCTATGTATAGAATAAACTTTAGTTGTCTTTTTAGGAATTTCCAAAAGCATGCAGGTTTAAAGGCTATCTTTTCAAGGTATGAAATTGAATGCTACATTTAAAGCATGTCCTATCAAAAATAATGACATAGATGGGTGGAAAAAATTTTATCAGACATTTAGCCTGCATTCTCATTTTACTCCACTTTGATTGCACATCTTGTCATTGTATATGGCTTGAAGGTGATGAGAACTTATTTGTTAAATCCTTGGCTATACTTCTACCTGTTGATGTTATTTCTTTAGGAATTCAAGCATCTCATTAGGCATAGTGAGCTCATGCATTCTGAAATTGAAAATCATTGGCTTAGTGTGAGGGATACGGAGCTAGAACTTTTTAAATTGGAAGAATTTTGGGCACGTCTAGATAGTAAAGAAAAATTTGTTGTAGATGTGAAGGTGTTCAAAGGTGGACTAGCTTAGGCCAGAGGTTTTCTAGAAATAGTGTTGAGTTTGACCTAATTGTTGCATGTGTGAGAAGGTACATTCTTGAAACCCAAGAAATCAAGGCCGCGAACAAAACCATTGTAGCTAAAAAATTTCCCAAGGTCGTTTCTCAAGCATTGGGAGTTCTAGAGAAGGCACCCATAAAGGAGATGTCTATTGTAATAGCTAATGAATATTTCAAGACTAATGAAACCTGGTGTAAAAATTCTATAGCCAAAGGGTGGTTAAAATTAGAGAAGAAAGGTAAGTCTCAATTTCCCAATAAACTTAAGAGGACACATTTCAAAGCATAAATTATTGATGTTATTGTTTTACTTCATCATATCATTGGGAATGCACAAGTTGAATTATTTGAAGACTAGATATGTTAGTTCATTTTAGTTATCTGTGATGATAATGTGTTTATTTATTAGGTTGAGATAAAAATTTTTCACTTGCATGAGAAATTAGTTAACTTTCAAAGGACTACTACCTTTCATCTATGTTCTTGTTTGATATATATCATTGCTAGTCAAAGAGCTTATTGGCTAGGGTTGAAACCACAAGTACCACCAAGTCCTGGCATGCCTGTGTATAAGTATTATCCATAATTTACCAGGCAGATTGGGATGGGAGAATATTGTTTTGTTAATGATGCCTTTTTAATGGAAGTTGCGAGAAAGTTGGATGGAAACCCTGAAATGCATTTTTCCCTTAAATCAAAATCTCAAGTGTTGAAGTTTGGAAGTTTTTAAATCTAGTTTGATAGGTTTTCTTATTTGAGAATTGGAGATTATGAGAAGGCTCCACTTAAATTGCCTAAGTACCCCGAGGATTTACTAGTATTTTTGGAGGTTTATAGACAAATGGCCATAGTAAATATAAAATACATGAATATGGGAAAGTGAGGGTATACCTTCCTGTTAGTTACTTGTTATTTCTCTTGCAAAAGTAATCAGATGGCTAGGAATGTTGAAAGGATTCTCAAATAATACAATCTCTAGTACTTGTTTGTAAGAACTAATTTTGATAGCAAGGGCTTTGTGAGAAAAAATCTATATGCCTCTAGCTCGAATCAACACCAACCTTCAATCAAAGATTTTTGGGAAGATTGTGCTGATGAAAATGAAGTTTTTAGAAGGGACCATATGAGGTTAACCCTTGAGTAGATATAAATTTTTGGTCTCTCTTTCCAAATTCTTGAAAATGTGTCTAAAGATTCGATGTTTCTTGATCCTAAATACGAGGATTTTCCTGATAAATCACATCCCAAAGTTGACTGGGATAAAGATGAAGATTTATATATGAGTAAACGGCTTGAGCCAGTACTCAAAAGGACTCAGGATTGGTTGGAGGGAAAATGGCATAGGGTTGCTGATTCTATTCATGAACCAAAATCATCCCAGAAAAATGAGCAAGGATTTATCCAAGTAGTCCTTGGAGGTACATTATCAACGAGGATAGTCATCAAATCTTCTAATGCCAATTCATAATCTGGGGGTGATGGTGAAAGGCCAAAGAAATCAATTGAATCAAAATCAATATATGAACAAGACAGCCCATCCACCCTTGCTCTAAAAAGAAAAATGTCCAAAGAAAATATGTGTCAAAAGATTCAGATAGCATCTTTAAGCATATTGTTGAAGATAGCACTTTCCTGCCCTTGTCTAAAGAGTCTTCTCCTCCTATAGAAAACATATCAATTATTCCTACCGAGTCTAGAGAGGTTATTCAAAGTGATAAAGCCCCCAGTCTAATAGAAAACTCTCTAGTATGGTTGAGGAAAGTAGTAGAAAACAAGAGGAAATACACTCCTACAACATCCGCTGGAGTAGATACAATGACAAAATTACTCCAATCTTCCTCAGGGCCCAAGAAATCCCAGAAAATGTCAAGAATTTTGAATGATGTCTCTAGTAATCAGGTGTTAGAAATTGCAGAACCTTTAAAAGATGTAGATGATGATAAGATAACTGTAGATGATTATAAAATCATACATGTTGACATGGGTCCCTAGACACATGAAGGTGATGTATATCACACCAGTTACTTAGCCAATTCTTGTAATACCCCTCATGTTACTGCTTGTTCTTGACATTCTCTATGGTTTTGTTTGGTACATTGTGGTTTTGATGATACTGTTGATATTATGTTGTGGTAGCTTAGACTGTTACTGATTATATTGCTCTTATGATGCCATGGATATTATGATGATATTTTATTACGATTGTTTTGATGAAATTATTTGGAATACAGTAGACTAGAAAATAGTAATTGATGATATTGATGCAAATTAATGTAAATTTATAATGTGATAGATGATGATGATATGAATTGGTGAGGGGACAGGTAGCATCACTCGTTCGCGAGCGCCCTGCTACACTGCAAATCCTTCTCACAATGCTTTGAAATTGATTATATGTATGTATGTTGTATATCACCTTGTTGGATGCAGGCTTTGTAGGAATAAGACTCGATTCCACCTATTTCGATAGGTCTGGGCGAGCATTGAACCAGCCCAACGTCAGGAAGTTGAACAAAGGTGACATGGAAGTAACTCCATTCCAAGGTGTCAACAGTCTTGTACCTTCTTGGTTTGTGCATCTTGGTCATAGTCATTGTGTTGTTGCATTGGTCTTTGTATGTTATTGTGATTTTATGATTTATCTAATGTGATGTATGGTTTATTGTTGTGATTTAAATAATTAAACAATTAATAAAATAAAAACATAAAATAATAAATAAATAAAGCAATAGATAAATATTAGTAGTAGTGGTAAAAATATTACATTTATTTTGAATCTTACAAATGGTTGATTTTAATTATTTTAATGTGCAAGTAATTATTTAATAAAGTATTGTGGAGATGATGAATATATAAACAAATAAAAGTTCAATTTTGTGGATTTAAATTTATTTAATTTTTAATCAAATGCATGATAAAAGAAAATGAAATGTAAATGCATGAAAAAGGAAACAAAAGGAATTAAAGGGATTAATAATTATTTTGATTTATTTCTTGAGATGTGACTTCTGGTATTCACGGGAAGAGGAAATGGAAGAGACTTTTGAGTGTTGTTTTTATTGAGGTATTTTGCTTTGGTATGGGTTGCACTCTCTTTTCTTGAAAAATCTGGAGAAACTTGGATTCTTTTTCTGTTTTTTTGAGAAATCATTGAAGAAGAAGGTTCGGTTTGAAGGAGGTTTGGGGATCTGTTGCTGGAAACAGTCGGCAACGAGGAATTAGCTCTGCAAGAGGGATAAAGCTTCTACATATTTTCTTCAAGCACAGGACGCCAGGTTCTCCTTCTTCTTTAAAATTATCTACTTTCTATAGCATCAAATGAAATAAGAATTCTTTGTTGTGAATGAAATTTTCTCCTGGATTTGAAATTTAATGCATGTAGAAAATTCTCGAATCCTTAGAAATGTTTTGGATTGTTTTTCAATCAAGAAAATTTTATTGGGGTTTGGGATTGTTATTGATTTAAAGTGAAATTTTGTTGGGATTCTGGAATTGAACAGTGTTACTGTAGTTTTGTGTTAAAAATAATAATAAAGCAATAAAAGAATAATGTCCTGTCTGGGAATTCGGGGTTGTGTAAATCCTCATTTGTAGATAAATTTTACAAATTTATTCTGTGTATAAATTTATGTTGAAACAGTAACTTGTACAATTGAGTTCTATTTCTCTGTATTCGAAATATTTTTAAATACAATATATATATGTATATATATATATCAGATATATATATATATGTATATGTATACACATATATATAAAAATGTAAATATAGTATAAAAAAAAACTTTAATTAAGGTTCAAATTTCATCAGATTAAATTTGTTTGGAAATTATTTAAAAATGCTGACTGGGTGATGGTTCGGCCTCGGCCGTACCCACCACCCAGCTGGCCATGGTGTTGGTGCGGCAGCCTATAGACTACCACGGCAGTCCGTCGGACTACTGTGACAGTCCGTAGACTATCCACAGCAGTCCTTCGGACTGCTGTGACAGTCCGCAGACTATCCGCGGCCGGGCATTTCGTCCGTGCGTTCGTATCGGATTTAATTCCCATTTAAAATGTATATGTTAATTGTTGATTAAAATGAAAAATTTATATAATTTTTAATGCGCGTGTAAACTGTTATGAATATATATATATATATATATATATATATATATATTTATATTTATATTTAGATATATTTATTAATTCATTTAATTAGATTTCATTAATTTAACTGTTAATTTTATCAATTATTTCTGTCTGTAATCAGATTGGTTATTTTTCTGGTATGATCAAAATAAAATTTTATTATAGTGAAGATATGGAAATAGAAAGGAATTTCTATTAATTTGTTAAATTGTGAACTTTGATAGGATAATATAGTAGAAGGGCAATTTGTGAATATATATATCAGCATTGATTGTTTAATTCTTATTTTAAATGTGTATATGGTGGAAATAGAATTTAACATAGAATCGAATAAGTTATCTTTTTATTCTTATTTTTGTGAAGTTGTAGTCTTATAGACTTGTGGGTTTGGGACATTGTTAGTTCTTTGATGTGGGAACCCTTTTTGTGTTAGCACTTTAGTCTTCCAAAGGATTGTGATCTTGTTGATTTTATATCTTTCTATCATGAGCTTCTGTTATGATATGTTTTACGATTGGGGTGTACTGTGTTGTGAGATTTTGGGTTATGAAATTTATTGGTGAGATGGGTTTTGCCTCGTGTGTTATTATTTTTGTATTTCAATGTGCATGATTATGATGGTACCACCCCGGGTTCTTGATGGTTTTGGTGGGTCTCTAGGGAGAGTGGCTCCTCGTGGGGGCCGGCGCCCCGCTTAAGGGGAAGCGCACAGGATAACCCACGAGTGAGTTATTAATCAAGTGAAAACCTAATCATTAACTTAGGAGGGTTGGGTAGTAATATCATTATAAGATTTTAAAAATGGATGCCTCGTCTTCATTAGTGCTTCCGCAGACTAATGGAAGGCTGAGAAGGCCATAGTCGGCAAGGTCGTGACCTCGTCTTCACAAGAGGGTTATGGCTCCGCATTAGTCACCCTATGGACTGGCACCTCTAGTTGGGTGGAAGGGCACAAGACAGCCATAGATGGGACCGGCGCCTCCAGTTGGGATGAAGAGCACTGGATAGCCCATGTAGGACTATGCGATGACACTCTCCCCTAGTTGCCCATGTGTTTTACTTTATTGTGTTCCTCTGGAAGTAGGTTATGGGAGTTGGTTTAGATTGTTGTTTGAATTGATTTAAATTGATTTATGATTATTGTTTTAATACATCTTTAGTATACTTTGTGGTCTTGTATGATCTCATTTATATTTGATTTACGATCTTGTATTTTTATGGTACTGTGATATGATGTTATTGTTTGTTCATTGTAATTTGGAGTATTGTGTTATGGATCTATGTTGGTACTTCTTGTATGTTTGTACTTCAGTTGATATTCTTGGTCGGAGTTACTTCTCTGTCACCTCTTAGCATGGGGGTGGTTGGGTGGAACATGCTCTGCACACCATTGGGTTCCCCATCAGCATTCGTTGGCTCAGTCTCATCCTTTCGAAGATTTGTACCAGTTGATCTCTTTGTATTTTGATAACCTTGTATATTATATTCATCCCACATGATTGGGAATCGTGATGTAAACTATATTGATATGATGTAAAATTTGAAAGATGTTGTAATGTAGTTATCAACTTTGTAACTTTATTTGACTATGTGATTTCTCATGGTTTTATCTTGTGATGGAATCTATGTATATATATATCTAATGTTGTCATTATTAGTTCCTTTTGATATCTTATGAGTTGATGTTTAGTAATGTCTATTTCGATGTGACCTCATGTGCCCCAAAGAACATAGTCGATTATGTTGCTTGTATTGTAATGAAATGAAGTATATGAGTATGTATATGATCATTTAATATTTGGTATATTGATTATTTGTTTTTCCTTAAAAAAAATAATATTTGCGTTCTTTATTTGATTGTTCTTTGGGGCTTGCACGGTGGGCGTTACAACTTGGTATCAGAGCCAAGGTTGCACACACTGGGGTCTCTAGGTAGTTATGTCCATTAGGCAACCTTTGCGTGTTGGCTCTTGAGCTCATGTGTACCTTTGTCTTGTTGTGCAGAAGCATGCCTAGAGGCAGAGGTAGAGGTAGAGGTAGAGGCCAAGGAAGAGGCCAAGGTGGTGGCCGTGGAGCCATCCAACCGAGTCCTTCACCGCCAAGTTCTCACGGTCCTGAGTCTGAGGAGCAACAGAATTCTCAGAACAATCCGTCGGGTGGTGAACCGAACCCGGAACAGCCAGGGTTGGATGGTCAGTTGCAGCATCTTCTGGGTGAGCTTCTTGATAGATTGGGTCCTAGACCTGATAGGGATCAGCTAGTTGAGAGAGAAAGAGAAAGGTCTCCAAGGCATAGGGGAGCTTCAATTGATCAGGATGCTTTATTAGCAGGCCATATGAGGGATTTAATGAGAGCTCATCCACCTACCTTCGATGGCTCTAGAGGAGGGTTGGAAGCCGAGACCTGGATAATTGATTTGGGCTGATGCTTCGCAATGCACCCCTATGGTAGTAATACCAAGGCTCAATGTGTTGTAATGCATTTGCAGGGTTTCGCGTCCACTTGGTGGCAGCTTGAGGAACAGAAGTTGCATATGAATATCAGTATGGTTACTTGGGAAATTTTCTTAGAAAGGTTCAGGGATCGCTTCCTCTCAGATCATTGGAGGCAGTGCAGGGAAGATGAATTCCATGATCTTAAGCAAATGGCAATGTCAGTAGAATAGTATGAGCGACGCTTCTATGAACTAAAATAGTATGCAGGGATTAGTCATGATGAAGGGATGTTGGTACAACATTTTGTTCAAGGCTTGAATGCTCACATCAGTGGTGGCGTATGAGTCTTTGAATTGAAAACAATGGAAGTTGCTATTGAAAAGGCTCGTTTGGTGGAAGAAAACTTGGCTATGGCCTTGGGTGGTCATGTAGGAGTTCAGATTGGTAGTGTGCCCACTCCTAGAGCTGGTTCTCAAGGGGGTCAGTCACAGGCAGCAGGACCTTCTAAGAGTCATTTTGTGCCTTCAAGAGGGGGTTAGTAGCAGCAATCTCAACCAAAGCACAAGAATACTACTTCTCAGCAGGGTGGTCACTTTCAGTTTCGCAGGGATCGTAACCGGAACTGTACATGTTCGGAATAGCCTGCATTGAGTTTTTAGTCTCCACCTAGTCGTGGGAGCTTCCAGCAATTGAATGCTCCATCCAGGGGAAGAGGTTTTGGTCGAGGTTCTAGATGTTTCTTAGGTGGGCAGCAGGGGCATATTGCTAGGATGTGTCCTCAGAGGAGCGCTTCAGAATTTAGTCAGAAACTAGCTGTGTCCAAGCCGACAGTGGGAGACACAGGAAGATCTCACTGAGTCTTCACAATAGTGTATAATCATCAGGCGGATCATCAGAACACCATCGTTGAGACTACAGGTTTATTGCATAAGTCTAACATTTTAGTACTCTTTGATTCTGGTGCATCTGATTCTTTTATATCTCCTTTAGTTGTTGAGCGATGTAAACTGGGGGCAATAAAACAAAGCGAAAAGTGGCAGGTTGAGTTAGCTTCAGGATCTAAGGTTGTGGTTGAGAAGCTTTTGCAGGGTTGTAGGTTAGAGTTAGGGGCAATGTCGACTAAGGTGGACCTCAGAATTCTTCCACTTGGTTCTTATGATGTAGTCTTGGGCATGGATTGGCTAAGCTCACATCGTGCTTTGATAGATTGTCGCCGTAAAGCAGTGCGGTGTGTGGATGATTTTGGTAAAGAGGTGGAAATAGTGGGTGTTCAGAAGCCTATTTCTTTGAGAATGATCTCAGCTATGCAGTTAAAAAGGTGTTTTCGTTAGGGTTGTCAGCTCTTTGAAGTATCAGTTAGTGACCTTGAGTCAGAGGTTAGTCATGAGGTGTCATTGAATGATTACCCTCTCCTTGCTGAGTTTTCTGATGTTTTCCCTAGTGAGATACCAGGTATGCCTCCTAAGCGAGAGGTGGATTTCAGGATAGATTTGGTGCCTAGAGCCGAGCCTATCTCTCGGGCTCCCTACAGGATGACCACGCAGGAGCATCAAGAACTTCGTCTGCAGTTGGAAGAATTGTTATTTAAGGGGTTTATCCGCCCTAGTGTTTCTCCTTGGGGAGCACCAGTGATCTTTGTCAAAAAGAAGGATGGTTCTCTCCGTCTTTGTATCGATTACCGACAATTGAACAAGGTAACGGTAAAGAATCGTTATCCCATTCCTAGGATTGATGACCTCTTTGATCAATTAAAAGGGGCAAAGGTATTTTCCAAGATCGACCTTAAATCAGGGTATCATCAGTTGTGGATAGCAGAGGCCGACATTCATAAAACTGTATTTTGCACTCAGTACGAACACTACGAGTTCACAGTGATTTTGTTCGGGTTAACGAATGCACCTTCAGTCTTTATGAGTCTAATGAATGGGGTGTTTTGAACTTACTTGGATAGGTTCGTCCTCATGTTTCTTGATGATATTTTGATTTATTCAAGTCTATGGAGGAACATGAGGTGCACCTAAAGCAGGTTTTGCAGTGTTTAAGGGATAACCAATTGTATGCCAATCTAGAAAAGTGTGACTTTTATAAGACTGAAGTTCAGTATTTAGGCCATGTGATTTCTAGTGAGGGAATATCTGTGGATCTTGCTAAGATCCAGGCTATCATAGATTGGCTCGTGCCCACTAATGTCTCAAAAATTTGCAGTTTCATGGGACTAGCTGGGTATTATCGGCGGTTCGTGTAGGGCTTTTCGAGGATTGCACATCCTATCACATCACTTCAGAGGAAAGGAAAGAAATTTCTTTGGACAGAGCAGTGTCAGTTAGCTTTCCAAACCCTTAAGGAGAAACTGACTAGTGCTCCAATTTTGGCAGTGCCAGATCCTTCAGGTGATTTCGTGGTTTGTACTGATGCCTCTTTGGAGGGTCTTGGAGCTGTGTTGATGCAGGATGGGAAAGTGATTGCCTATGAATCTCAGAAATTAAAAGATCATGAACTCAATTATCCCACACATGACCTTGAATTGGCCGCAGTGGTTCATGCTCTTGTGAGATGGAGGAACTTTTTGTTAGGGCACCGATTTGAGTTGCATACAGATCATCAGAGTTTGCAATACATCTTCACGCAGCCGAATTTGAATGCAAGACAGAGGAGGTGGATGGAATTTTTGTGTGAATATGATTTTGAGGTTAAGTATATTCAGGGTAAGGAAAATGTGGTGGCTGACGCTCTAAGCTGACGTAGGCATGAAGTTTCTGCAATGTCTCTTGAGGTGGATTTGAAGAGTCAGATTCTCGCAGCCCTTCCTTCAGATAGTTGGTATTCAGAGGTGAAAGCTAAGGTAGAGTCAGGCAGAACTTTGGAGGAGAAATTTGCTGGTTATTCGTTGGATTCGGATGGTTCTTTGCGTTTCTCTGGACGGTTGTATGTACCTTCTTCAGAGGGTCTTCGTACCCTGATTTTGACATAAGGTCATCGGGCACCTTACGCGGCACATCCTGGGGTTAAGAAAATGTATGTGGATTTGCGTTCGCTTTATTTTGGTTAGGAATGAAGTGGGATATCGCCGACTTTGTGGCTCGATGTCTTGAATGTCAGAGAGTAAAGGTTGAACATCATCATCTAGCAGGGTTGCTACAGCCTCACCTTGTTCCGAAGTGGAAATGGGATGTTATTTCCATGGATTTCATTGTTGGGTTGCCTATGTCATCTAGATGACATGATGCTATTATGGTCACAGTTGACAGATTGACTAAGGTAGCTCATTTTTCTCCTGTTCGATCTTCATATATGGCATCTTATGTTGCTAAGGTATTCATGAATGATATAGTTAGATTGCATGGGATACCACAGAGGATAATTTCTGACAGAGATCCGGTATTTACATTTGCATTGTGGACATCTTTACAGCAGTCTTTGGGAACTAAGTTGAATTTCAGTTCTGCCTACCATCCTAAGACTGATGGTCAAACTGAGAGAGTTAACCAGGTGCTAGAGGATATGCTTCGTATGTATGTCATGGACCAACAATCACATTGGGAGGACTATTTGTACTTGGTTGAGTTTGCATATAACAATGGGTACCATAGTTCTATTGGTATGGCTCCTTTTCAGGCTTTGTACGGTCGTCTTGTCGTACTCCTTTGAGTTGGGATCAGTTGGAGGACAGGGTGCTTCTTGGGCCCAAAATGCTTAGAGATATGGAGCAGCAGGTGTCTCACATTCGGGAGCATCTTGTAGCTGCCCAGGATAGATAGAAGAAGTATGCTGACGCTCATAGAGTTGAGCGGCAGTTTGCAATTGGTGATCGGGTGTTCCTTTGAGTGCGCCCGCGAAAGAGCCCTATTCATTATGGAAAGGGTTCGAAGCTTGCGCCTCGCTTCGTTGGACCCTTTGAGGTGTTGGAGCGGATTGGACTTGTTGCTTACCATTTAGCTTTGCCACCTAGTTTGTCACGCATCCACGATGTATTTCATGTTTCTGTTCTTAGACCATATTTTCCTGATGTTACTCATGTTCTAGATTGGAATGCTCTTCAGGTCGAGGACGGACAGCTGGCACTCGAGCCCGTGGCCGTGCGTCAGCGTCGGCAACTTACCCTTAGAGGCAGAGAGATTGATCAGGTGTGGGTTCAGTGGGACCCGAATGATGAGGCTTCAGCTACATGGGAGGATGCCTCTCACATCAGGGATTCTTATCCTTATCTTTTTACTGGCTTCCAGGAGTAAGCCGAATTCTAGGGGGGGAGGATGTAATACCCCTCATGTTACTACTTGTTCTTGATATTCTCTGTGGTTTTGTTTCGCACATTGTGGTTTTGATGATACTGTTGATATTATGTTGTGGTAGCTTAGACTGTTACTGATTATATTGCTCTTATGATGCCATGGATATTATGATGATATTTTATTATGATTGTTTTGATGAAATTATTTGGAATACAGTAGACTAGAAAATAGTAATTGATGATATTGATGCAAATTAATGTAAATTTATAATGCGATAGATGATGATGATATGAATTGGTGAGGGGACAGGTAGCATCACTCGTTCGCGAGTGCCCTGCTACACTGCAAATCCTTCTCACAATGCTTTGAAATTGATTATATGTATGTATGTTGTATATCACCTTGTTGGATGCAGGCTTTGTAGGAATAAGACTTGATTCCACCTATTTTGATAGGTCTGGGCGAGCATTGAACCAACCCAACGACAGGAAGTTGAATAAAGGTGACATGGAAGTAACTTCGTTCCAAGGTGTCAATAGTCTTGTACCTTCTTGGTTTGTGCGTCTTGGTCATAGTCATTGTGTTGTTGCATTGGTCTTTGTATGTTATTGTGATTTTATGATTTATCTAATGTGATGTATGGTTTATTGTTGTGATTTAAATAATTAAACAATTAATAAAATAAAAACATAAAATAATAAATAAATAAAGCAATAGATAAATATTAGTAGTAGTGGTAAAAATATTACATTTATTTTGAATCTTACAAATGGTTGATTTTAATTATTTTAATGTGCAAGTAATTATTTAATAAAGTATTGTGGAGATGATGAATATATAAACAAATAAAAGTTCAATTTTGTGGATTTAAATTTATTTAATTTTTAATCAAATGCATGATAAAAGAAAATGAAATGTAAATGCATGAAAAAGGCAACAAAAGGAATTAAAGGGATTAATAATTATTTTGATTTATTTCTTGAGATGTGACTTCTGGTATTCACAGGAAGAGGAAATGGAAGAGACTTTTGAGTGTTGTTTTTATTGAGGGATTTTGCTTTGGTATGGGTTGCACTCTCTTTTCTTGAAAAATCTGGAGAAACTTGGATTCTTTTTCTATTTTTCTGAGAAATCATTGAAGAAGAAGGTTCGGTTTGAAGGAGGTTTGGGAATCTGTTGCTGGAAACAGTCGGCAGCGAGGAATTAGCTCTGCAAGAGGGATAAAGCTTCTACAGATTTTATTCAAGCACAGGACGCCAGGTTCTCCTTCTTCTTTTAAATTATCTTCTTTCTATAGCATCAAATGAAATAAGAATTCTTTGTTGTGAATGAAATTTTCTCCTGGATTTGAAATTTAATGCATGTAGAAAATTCTCGAATCCTTAGAAATGTTTTGGACTGTTTTTCAATCAAGAAAATTTTACTGGGGTTTGGGATTGTTATTGATTGAAAGTGAAATTTTGTTGGGATTTTGGAATTGAACAGTGTTACTGTAGTTTTGTGTTAATAATAATAATAAAGCAATAAAAGAATAATGTCCTGTTTGGGAATTCGGGGTTGTGTAAATCCTCATTTGTAGATAAATTTTACAAATTTATTCTGTGTATAAATTTATGTTGAAACAGTAACTTGTACAATTGAGTTCTATTTCTCTGTATTCAAAATATTTTTAAATACAATATATATATGTATATATATATATCAGATATATATATATGTATATGTATACACATATATATATAAATGTAAATATAGTATAGAAAAAAACTTTAATTAAGGTTCAAATTTCATCGGATTAAATTTGTTTGGAAATTATTTAAAAATGCTAACTGGGTGATGGTTCGGCCTCGGCCGTACCCACCACCCAGCTAGCCGTGGTGTTGGTGCAGTAGCCTATGGACTACCACGGCAGTCCGTTGGATTGTTGTGACAGTTCGTAGACTATCCACAACAATCCTTCGGACTACTGTGATAGTCCGCAGACTGTCCGCAGCTGGGCATTTCGTCCGTGTGTTCATATGGGATTTAATTCCCATTTAAAATGTATATGTTAATTGTTGATTAAAACGAAAAATTTATATAATTTTTAATGCGTGTGTAAACTGTTATGAATATATATATATATATATATATATTTATATTTATATTTAGATATATTTATTAATTCATTTAATTAGATTTCATTAATTTAACTGTTAATTTTATCAATTATTTCTGTCTGTAATCAGATTGGTTATTTTTCTGGTATGATCAAAATAAAATTTTATTATAGTGAAGATATGGAAATAGAAAGGAATTTCTATTAATTTGTTAAATTGTGAACTTTGATAGGATAATATAGTAGAAGGGCAATTTGTGAATATATATATCAGCATTGATTGTTTAATTCTTATTTTAAATGTGTATATGGTGGAAATAGAATTTAACATAGAATTGAATAAGTTATCTTTTTATTCTTATTTTTGTGAAGTTGTAGTCTTGTAGACTTGTGGGTTTGGGACATTGTTAGTTCTTTGATGTGGGAACCCTTTTTGTGTTAGCACTTTAGTCTTCCAGAGGATTGTGATCTTGCTGATTTTATATCTTTCTATCATGAGCTTCTGTTATGATATGTTTTACGATTGGGGTGTACTGTGTTGTGAAATTTTGGGTTATGAAATTTATTGGCGAGATGGGTTTTGCCTCGCGTGTTATTATTTTTGTATTTCAATGTGCATGATTGTGATGGTACCACCCCGGGTTCTTGATGGTTTTGGTGGGTCTCTAGGGAGAGTGGCTCCTCGTGGGGGCCAACGCCCCGCTTAAGGGGAAGGGCACAGGATAACCCACGAGTGAGTTATTAATCAAGTGAAAACCTAATCATTAACTTAGGAGGGTTGGGTAGTAATATCATTATAAGATTTTAAAAATTGATGCCTCATCTTCATTAGTGCTTCCGCTGACTAATGGAAGGCTGAGAAGGCCATGGTCGGCAAGGTTGTGACCTCGTCTTCACGAGAGGGTTACGGCTCCACATTAGTCACCCTATGGACCGGTGCCTCTAGTTGGGAGGAAGGGCACAGGACAGCCATAGATGGGACCGGCGCCTCCAGTTGGGATGAAGAGCACTGGATAGCCCATGTAGGACTATGCGATGACACTCTCCCCTAGTTGCCCATGTGTTTTACTTTATTGTGTTCCTCTGGAAGTAGGTTATGGGAGTTGGTTTAGATTGTTGTTTGAATTGATTTAAATTGATTTATGATTATTGTTTTAATACATCTTTTACTATACTTTGTGGTCTTGTATGATCTCATTTATATTTGATTTACGATCTTGTATTTTTATGGTACTGTGATATGATGTTATTTTTTGTTCATTGTAATTTGGAGTATTGTGTTATGGATCTATGTTGGTACTTCTTGTATGTTTGTACTTCAGTTGACAATCTTGGTCGGAGTTACTTCTCTGTCACCTCTTAGCATGGGGGTGGTTGGGTGGAACGTGCTCCACACACCATTGGGTTCCCCATCAGCATTCGTTGGCTCAGTCTCATCCTTTCAAAGATTTGTACCAGTTGATCTCTTTGTATTTTGATAACCTTGTATATTATATTCATCCCACATGATTGGGAATCGTGATGTAAACTATATTGATATGATGTAAAATTTGAAAGATGTTGTAATGTAGTTATCAACTTTGTAACTTTATTTGACTATGTGATTTCTCATGGTTTTATCTTGTGATGGAATCTATGTATATATATATATCTAATGTTGTCATTATTAGTTCCTTTTGATATCTTATGAGTTGATGTTTAGTAATGTCTATTTCGATGTGACCTCGTGTGCCCCAAAGAACATAGTCGATTATGTTGCTTGTATTGTAATGAAATGAAGTATAATTGTATTTATATGATCATTTAATATTTGGTATATTGATTATTTGTTTTTCCTTAAAAAAAAAAAAATTGCATTCTTTATTTGATTGTTCTTTGGGGCTTGCACGGCGGGTGTTACAATTCTTTAGCCAAGTAGGAAAAAGAAGAAAGGAAAGAAAGGGTAAAATTGCAATCTCAAATTTTGGATTTCAAAAAATTTATCTCTTCCTTTGTTTCCCCCTTTTTGTCTACTTTGGCTTCTAGTTCCCAAGAAAGAGTTATTGATGAGTTTGTGATGCAGTTGATTAAGAAAAATCTAAATTATTCCAAGGCTGATAGTGAGTGGATAGAAGAATTGTCTTAGGAAGCTATATTTTTTATTAGTAAATTTGTGATTTCCTACACTCGCATTGTTGATAAAAGAAAAGGATTAATAGTAGAACTATAGTAGGTTAGAAAGGATCAAACCAGTTTGTATGTAGTTTTAGAAGAAATGAAAGAGTTAGTTTCCATTGATTGATTAAAGTTGGTAAATGAACAAATTGTTAGTGATCCAAAGGAATTAGATCCTTCATGGCTTGATTCACTTAAATGGAAGCTAAAAATTTATGATGACCTGGTAAAGGAAATCATAGAAGTGTTGGAGAATTATTTGGATATGTTAGGAGAAATCAAGGGTAACTTTCATGATCTACAGGTGAAGATAATGGATGACTTTGATGAGAAAATTTTGGACACAAAGAAATCTGCTCAAATTTTAGAGAAGTCTTCAACAGCTAAGAAGTAGCACATCCTGCTATGATGGCTAAATAATCTTTCTCAAACCTTGGGAGGCTGGAGCTTTATCTCAAAAAATTTAAAGCTGAAGTAGAAAGGAGGTCTGACACACTGAACGAGTCTGAAGTTGCTCTCAAAAAATGGAGAACTGAGCTGCAGATCACATTGACACTAGGTAGCAAGGATATTTTTGCAATCATCACCAGGTATAGGGAATATAAAGCTAGAATGAAGATGTAGGAGAATAGGGAGCCAAAAGCTGATGAAGTTGAAGTGGCTAGGAATGATGCATAGTTTATTTTTAGCATTTTCATATACTTTCTTTCAATTTTTGGTACGACTATTTTCAAGAAACCATTACCAAAGACATTGGCTATGTTTAAATATTGGTTCAACTAATGTGATTTGGCTCTTTTGAGAAAAATTTGATTTAATCATTAGGGAAAACTTTATTATTTTTTCTATTATTTGTTATTTTGATATAGAAGACATTGGTGGAGTTTATGCATGCATAATCTTTGAGTTATGGTGTATAGATTTATTCTGTTTACACTGAATGTTGGCTAGTGTGATATCTATTATTGGGATGATAGATGATATAATTTTTCTATATTGGTGTGGTGTTATTATCTGTGAATAAAATTTCTACAGTGATATTGGTTTAGTTGTTATCTTTCTTTCAGAAGTTCTATTTCTATTTACATGAGATTGATAGATACCTTTGAAGCTTTCTGGTTAAAATCCCCATCCTTTATTTTCTTTCTGGTTAAAAGAATCTAGAGTTAGGTGATAAATCTATTAACCAACAAATATAAAAATCGTAGGGTATGTCTTCCCATTGGAGACCCCTTCTTATATGTGCAAAACAAACTAGATGGCTAGGGGACTTGAAGGAATTCTAAAGGAATATAACCTCCAAAATTTGTCTGAATTTCCCTCTTCTCCACTTGATAGTGGTAATCCACCTTTCGCTCCTAACGCTCCTAAAGAAACTATTAGTCGAAATGAAGATTTTGTTCTGGTAGTAGCCTCCCCAGGATGGCTAAAAAAAGTAGTGGAGAAGAAGAGAAAGCATATTCCTACAATGATAGTTGGAGTGGATACAATTTCAAAGTTACTTCAAAGCTCTTCAAAACCTAAGAAAGCTAGGAGGATGTCAAGGATGGTGACTGATGCTAATTTTGGAAATCAAATGTTATAAATTGTTGAGCCTATGAAGGGTTTAAATGAAGATGAAATAACAGAGGTGGACTACAAAGTCACGCATGTTGATATGGGGCCTCCAACACTAGAAGGTGATGTGTACCATGCCAATTATTCAGTCAATACCTTGATTAAAAGAGTGAAACAACAAAGGAAAGAAAATATAAAACTGGAATCTCAAGTCCTTGCATTGAGTAACTTTATTTCTTCCATGGCCACTCTTCCTACATTTGATGAAGCCTCAAGTTCTTAGGTAGATGGCATCGATGTGCTCACCATAGAGAAAATTAAAAATAATTTGAGTTATTCTAGAGTTGCTTGTGAGGGGATCGATAAAATATCTAGAGAGGATATCTTCTTTCTGAATAAATATGTGCTCTTTTACACTAAAGTTATTAATAAGGTGAAGGAGTTAGTAATAGAAGTTCAATAGCTCAGAAAAGATCAAACTAGTCTCTATGTGCTTGCTCAGGAAATGAAAGAATTGAACTCTATGGATGTGAAGATATTAATTAGTGAGAAAATTGTGAACAATCCTAAGGAGCTAGACCCTTCTTGGTTCATTTCATTGGAATGGAAATTGAATATGTATGATAATCTGGTGAAGGAAATTAATAATGCACTTGATATATTATATGAAATGTTGGGGGAAGTTAAAGAAGATTGTCATATTCTGGGAGTGGAAATTACTGATGAGTTTGATGAAAAAATTCTAGATATAAAAGAGATCTCTCTGTAGTTTAGAGAAATATTCAAGAAGAAATAGTTGATCCTACTACAATGACATGGGAGTCCTCAAAACTCAGTGGAATGGAGATCCACCTGAGGACTTATAAATGTGGAGAAGAGAGAAGATCTCAGAAGTTGGTTGAGTGTGAAAATGCTTTGGTCACATGGAAAACCAAGTTACAGATTACTACAACTCTAGGAAGAAAAAACATCACCACAATTGTCACCAAGTACCAGGAATACAAGCAAAGAGTAAAGGAACGGGAGGTGTTATTGAAGGAGAAAGAGGTGGAAATAATTGATAGCAAAGGAGTCAGTGCTGGGAGTGGGACCGTTGTTTAGTTTTTAGTTTTTATGTTATTTTCTTTAATTTGGCTCTCTTGATATTTCAAAGACTTTTTATTTTAATTTCTAAAACGGTTGTCTCCAAGAAACTGTTATGAAGAAAAAAGAAACTCTATGTTTGCCAGTGGATTGTCTATTATTGGAATGATATATTTTTGGATAGTTTCATTGATGTGGAATTTTTATCTATGAATAAAGATTTTACGGTGATGGATGCATAAGGATTTCTTAGTATAATTTAGGTGATTTGGTAGTTTAAGATTTTATTGTTTAAGTTGGGTGGACATTGGATGCCTTTATAAGTTATTTATGTTGAATTGTTAGCTTCTGTTAGCTTATAACTTATAAGTTATGGATGTTGAACTATTAGCTTTTGTTCAAGGAATGGATTAATAATATTCCTTTCAGTTATTTATCAAAGATTTTGTGAATGGAAATGCAATAGGAATTTAGTAGTGTGATAAGTGTTGTTCTTTAAAAATGATGCAGAATCACATATCAAATTCAATACCATGGAATACAATATAAAGTTTTTGGCTATTCTAAATCCTAACCTTAGTCGCTAGTCCTCAGAGTTTTATAACCATGTCGCAGAATTCTAAATTTTCATAACTTACCAATTCTATGACTTTTTTGATGGTTCAGTTTGTTGAGTTGCAAGTCTTTCTTGGTCATCTTTCTACTTGGTGGGTCAGAGGTTTGGAAACTTTAGAGTTTGGTTCTAAGGTTCACTTTGTTGAAACAAGAATGGAAAAGAGATAAAGAAAACTTATTATTATAACTAATAACACTATGAAGAAATGATCACTCACCTTTTCTACTCGGTGGGTCAGAGATTTTAAAAACTTTGAAACTTCATAATTTGGTTCTAAGGTTCACTTTGTTGAAACAAGAATGGAAAAGAGATAAAGAAAACATATTATTATAACTAATACCACTATGAAGAAATGATAAATTTCCTTTTAAGTCTACGTTTTTGGCTTCACAATTCACTGACTTCCAATTCCAAATGGAGAAGTAGAACCTCAGAACCAAAAAAAATGTTTAAACAGTAAGAATAAATGACACTTTTGATTGTATTTATATCAATCCATGATTCCATATTTTGAAATTTTCGTGGGATTTTTAAATGGTATCTTAAATATTTGGCAAATCTTGCTTGCTTATACAACAATACGTTCTAATTTTCAAGACAAAATGTGTCCTCAAATGTAATTATTTGTTAATGTTATTGGAGAAATAGGTCCTCATGAGAAACTATTTGTAAATTTTAATTAGCGAAATGGGTCTTCACAAGAAACTATTTGTAAATTTTAATTAGTGAAATGGGTCTTGATGCAATGTTGTTTTAATAGTATTGGTGAATATGTAGGTGTTTTATTAAATGCTTTCGGGATTCTAGGCGAAAATATTAGCTGGTCCAATTGAAATGCGTAGTTTGAAAATGGTGAATTTGTTGCTTAAATATGTCTCATAAAAAAACTCATTGGCGAATGGACATGTATTGGACCTATAGTTCGCAAAATCCGGGAAATTTGGACATTTTGTTGGGTGTGAGAAATTTGCCAATTTCAACTTGCCCAATTCCTAGAATTCGCCAATTGGCGAAGATTCACCACTAAAGTTTTCCCTGTTTCACTTAGAGTGCCATAAAATTTGACTTGGATATTTGATTATTATGATTCAAGTGACATCAAAAAGCTAATTCAATCATCTAAAAATATTTCAAACCTATTTTTATAAAAAATAAGCAATTATTTCAATTAGATATTAGGTTTTAGTTTTTGGTTCTTTTCTTGAAAAATATGCAAAAAATGTTTTTTTTGGATCAAAGGGTAGATTTATTGCATTGTGAAGATATATACCATTATTTTACTTCAAATTTCTATAATTTATTATTAAAATGTCATGAAACTGAAAGGAAAATGATGAACTTGGAAATCCTTTCAAGAACCAATATGCACCTTTAGTATCTTATGTTTTTTGTGATGCAAGCACATATTGCTATGTCTTAAAGCAGAAACAAACACAAATTAATTTCTATCACATTAACCCTTAGAGGAAATTTAATCTAGTTTACATATCTATGAAAATTTCAACAGCATAATGACATGTAAATTAACATTTCAAGAATGAGAAAAAAGAAAGATAGAAAAAAGAGAAAAAAACAATGATATACGTGGGGAAAACCCTTTCAGGTAAAAAACCACACTCTAAAGCATCAAACCAGTGTATTATCAATAAAAAAGTAGTTACAATACAATAACATATTTTATACTCTTTCAAGTGTCTTTACACTTGCAAGCTCACGACCTTAACATGGAAATTACATCTTGCTCTTTTGGAGAAAATCTAACAGCATAACCCTACAATAAAAATTTTCTCTCATAAAGTCATATACATGTTTCATATCTATAAACCTATATCATGTTAACTCAGTAATGCCATGTGTCATCTCCATAGTTTTTGCATGCATACAAACTAAAACAAAGAGCATGTACAAGTCCAAACTGTCTAACAAGCAACCTACCAAACATGCAACAACATGCACCAACATGAAAGGAGTCCAACTTAATATTTTATGAAAATATTAAGTCACCTTGACATGTATGAAATTCCACTTGAGAAAATATAGCCACCTACCAATTTTGAATTCCCATTTGACTTCTAGTCTCTCTAAGTGGTTTTCATAGTCTTGTTTAGCAACTTTCTAAAATCCCACCAAGTGATAATTGAAAAAAAAATGACACATGTCACTATGACACACCTTTGAGAGGTTTTCACAAACATTTCTTTCCAATTGAGCACCCAAGTGACAAGTGGAATAGTTTTGTGCTCTCCACCAAACATGTAGGAATCCAGCTTGCAATTAGGTCCCATAAAGTGTTATAACAACTTAAAAACATATCAATTGGGATTTAATTAATAAAATATGAAGCAAGGAGACTAATTTAATTAATTAATTAATCTTAGGAATCTCTAAAGTTGAGACACCTTAATCCCAACATGATCTAATCCATATCTCTCCACTCACACCATATAACTATTATTGGTGGAAAAAATAAATGGAGATACATAATTTGAAGAAGCAAGGGTTATATAACCATGGGTACATAAATTGAACCTATACAAGTTCTAGGGAAGATAAAATGGTGTAATAGGTGTGATGAGGCTTTTGGGACATTGTGCATGTCTATGTCTCCTAATTTTCTCTTTCATGTTGAATCTTACACCAAACCCAATCAGATTTGGACTAAATTTGAGTCCTTGTTTGTGAAGAAGGATACCTTGAGATGATTTTAGTTGAACCATGAACTTATTAGTTTGAATCCTTTATATTTTGACATGATTTAGGACTTCACCACACTCAAGTCTCTCAAGTTATAGTTGACACAGTGTGTTATTTACAGACAAGAATCTTAGTTGATTCTATCTATCCTTACTAAGCTTGGTCTTGAATATCTAGTTATTGTTTCCACCTTCTATGTCACTAGATATGCACTTGGTACTACATTAACCATGCCTTCACTTGATTATTTTTCTAAATTAATCACTAGGGAGTAGGTAAAGTTCGTATAAATGGGATCATTGAAGTCTTTCAAACCATAGGCTCTTATAGCAACACTAAGCACCAAAGACCAAAAGGCTTCAAATGGAAAAAGGACAAAAATAAACACATAAGGATTTCAAGAATAATGACCAAGAAAAGGAGTCACATGACCATAAGATGCCTTTGATTCTTCTTCCTCTTCTAAGGGGGACTCGTTTAAGAAGGATCGACAAAAATGTGTATATTAAAAAAAGTTAGGATATGATAATCATTAGTGTTATGTAAAGACTTGATTGATGAATTGAAACACCTATAGAAGAATCATATTCCATTTCCTTCATCTACATCTTCAAACTCATCATCTTCTTCCACTTCAACAACTTCACAATTAGGGTTAGCTACCATGGAATGTGTAGTAGAAAAGATTAAAGACCATGCATTCTTCTCATCTTGTTGCTGGTTCCAAATGATGTCCTAAAGTATTCTAAATATTTTCCATGTCCTTTTATCAAACACTTCAATTTTTTGGCCAAGTGATAGAGAACCATCCTCAAGATAGTTACTCTCTACACTTAAAGGTCTACAAAACCTAGGTGGGTTTTCCTATATGGTGTTGAGTATGATTTTTAAGCAAATATTATATCACAACACCTAGAAAATTATATTCTTAGACCACCTCTATGACTAGAGTTTCTGAGAGTTTGGAAGAGGTATTGATGCAACTCTAGTGGGGCATTAAGCTTATGTGTAGAGATAGAAAAAAATGAAAATAAAATAAAAGAATATGATTTTAAAGGTTTTGGAACTACCTAGGGAGTGAGAACTGCAAGGAATTGATTAGTTCCTACCATTTGGATAAAGTCACATATATCATGCATTTTATATCATAATGTTATAACATAACCTGGTGATCTATTCAGTTTTTGTCACCTTATGACAATTAAATCACTATGAGCCTGTTATGTAGCCTAATAAGGTTGGAAAAGTGAAACCCTAAGATTTCACTTTAGGATTAGGAACTTTTCCAAATGGAGCTTATCATTTAGAATTGAGACCAGCTAGAATATGACATTGACTTGAAACCTGAAAGGTGATTCAACCAACCCTAGGATCTAAATTGTGGGGTTTTTGGAGTGGAATGCAATGATACGACTAGCTAATACAAAAATGGTAAATTAGAGAAGTCACAAAAAAATTTGATATTCAAAAGTAGACTAGGAAAATTGATGTACACCTGTCATACAAATTTGAAGTTGACTTTAGATGACAAGTCACCTAGAGAGACTATGTCCTAGTAATTGAATTTGAAATCTATCTTCATGGTCCTCAGGTGTCTGATTAGAGGCTTCTTCCTTTTAGTTCTCGCTATCGAGTCTTTTTTGAATGCTCAGATAAATGAGTTTGTGTATGTTGTCAAGTTGTAGGGTTTGAAATGCAACAAGGATTAAATATTCTTCAATCTTCCTCTAATATTCTTCAAATATATAACTTGCACATTCAAAGAGAGAGGAAGGGTTGTTCCATATAGGGGCTTGCCTTGGTCAAGCCCTATGTTGAAGGGTTGTAATTCAATGGTAGAGAGCTTATCCTTTTGAGGGATAGAGGCTAAATGAAAAATGAATGATAAATCAACAATGGATTACAATTTAACACCTAAACCTAATTTCCCTTGAAGGATTGAAGCCACACAAATCTCACCAAGGCTTGATTGCAATTTGGCTTGATTTTCTTGAAGACCTACAAGTGTTATTGCTCACAAAAAAAATGTATGCATGAATATAAATGAAATAACATAAAACTTGACATGATGATTTGATATTGAAATGCTAAAATAAATCTGATCTTGACTGCTCTTGACTTGATCTTGAAGTGTAGTAATTGCTCTCAAAAGTGTTGGAGGTTAATTGTTAATTGAAATTATGACAATACTATGTATTTATATGCAATTAATTTAATTTCCCAAAAAGTAGATCTTGGTAGCTAGCATTTGACATTTTAACTTCAAATAATAAATTCCAACTCCAACATATTAAAATTTGGAGGAAAAATAGGGGGACCAAGTCACCTAGTATGATTTTGTCCTAGCCCTATTTTATAGGGTGCAAAGTGTTAATAGAAAAATATTAAATGTTTTATTTGGCTTTGTACATGGTTTTTCTTAATAAATGTCCAAATGGGCCGTGAAATGCATAATTTAGGACATTAGATCTACAATTAGGTCCAATTACTTAAGAGGGAGCAAAACAATGTGCAATTGTCACGGGTGATAGTTTAAGATGCTACACAACCATACTTAGGAATCCATCTAAAACAACCACACTTTCACTATTCTCATGCAAGAATTTACACCCTTCGGGAGCTTGAATGGACAAAAAATAGAACAATAGTTTGGAAGCATCAAATGTTCTTGAAGAACCTCTGTAATCCTTGATTACTTAATTCAAAATGTATTACATCTCAAAGTTGGAGATAGTTACATAGTAATATATATTTGAACATATGTTTTAGATCATATTACAAGAGCATTACAATGTAATGGCTAACAGATAAGGACCTTTAACTATTACACTTAAACCAATCTCCTCTTATAAGACCCCTTTTCTCCCCAAAAATATAACATTTTAAAATGAATACAAACATTATCTTTATAAGTTAGACATAACTAAGATGAAATATGAGTTATCAAATATGACCCTAGAGATAGGTGCAAATAAAAATTTCATATTTCAAATACAATAACATTTGCAAATGTGTGAGGAATTTCTTTTGATAGGTTAATCATATGTTGACATGAAAAACCTGCAGCTAGATTATAGAAAGTGTGATGCACTACAACCAAGTGACACAATTAGAAGATGTCAAGTGGTGAGTGTCTATAGACTAGAGCAAGCTCATTGACATGCAACATAAGAGCACTTCATTGCATTTTAAAGTATCCTTAAGCTTGATGCATTTATGTTGAAGGAAATGCAACCAAATGACATATGAACATGTGTAAAGCAACTTCATTCAATAGAGTGGGCGCTTCATTGTAACTTTAGATGAAATATGTCAGGAAAAAATGTGATGCAAAGATAAAATGTGACAAAGTGAGGAGATGATAGATCTCATTTTTTATTTTTCCTTGGATTTTTTGCTGCTCTAAGGCCACCAAATTTTTTGTTCATTGTAATATCTTTTCTTTATTTTGCTTTGACAAGAATGTAACTCATTAAACAGTTGATGCTTTTGGCGTTTATATAGTTGTTGTTGCTATGTTTTTTGGTTTATGTTATTATTACTACTTTTGTAAATTTATTGTTGTTGGTGACATTTTGAATTGGTTCTCTATAGTTTATAATTGCATTTTATTCTTTCTATGTTGCATTTTTTCAATATATAAAAATAATGAAATCGATCTATTGCATTTTAGGTAGAGTGCAATAGAAACAAAACTACAATATGATGGAAGGGTACAATCAAATGAGGTGATGAAAGGTGTCAACATGTAGTAGTGTCACAATTGTGAATAGTGATGGGAGATCCCAAACCTTGATGCATAGGGAGAACATGATGCAATCAAAAGGTAACACATAACTAGATGAGCATACCAAAGGCAAATTAAGTTTTCCAAATTAGCACACACACAAATGGTTACATATGGTCACTAGGAGGAGAGGTCAATTTTTCAAAGAACATAAAGGATTTGACTACTCCCTTGTTAGTGACAAGATAGGTTCTAAGAACCTTTGTTAGAGCCAATAGGTGTTTTGAAAACCACTAAAATTTTTGATGTGAAATTTTTGGTCAAATTTTTATTGATTTTTGTCATTCACCAACCTTTTCCTTCAACACTACAATTCCTCTTATTGTTGAAATAAGATATTTATTGAACCTCTAGGTTGAAGCCAACTATGGTTCTAAAAATGATTAAAAACTATGATAAAGCACTTAACTATATATATATATATGCAAGTGCTAATAGTGGCTCTAGTTAGGGACACATGCTTCAATGAAGCATGGTGAGATTTCATAAAATCTTCAGGGTGTAGACCAAGTGTCAAATCTATTGCACTGTAAATTTGATCATCTACAGTTTAGAGCCATATAATCTATTTTTTAAAATTCTTAAAGGTGCATTTGATTACATTAATGTTCTAGGATTGGGCCATGCTATTGTTGCCCTTGACATTTAAGTGAATTGGAAGGAACTTAAATTTTTCTAGTTTGAGATTTTTTTGCAACACTGACCTTACCAAGGAGATTCTTTAATTTATGTATCCAAGATAGAATAGTTGTTAAAGGACTCACACATGTAGCAACACCTTTCACTAGCCTATCAAAGAAAGGAGTGCATGCATTAATGAGTAGAATCCATGAAGATTGGATAAGCCTACAAAGATAATAAGCTCATGCCTTGTCTCTTTAAAATTATATTTATTACATCATGTGTGGTAGAAACCATAAGATATGAATCAGAAGAAGATTACAAAAAAATAAAATAGTATATGAGGCTAATCATGACAGAGCTAGTGAGACTTAGGTAGCAATAGTAAGGCACTAAGATATAGTTGCAAACCTTAGAGGATAAATTACAAGTTAGGGTACATAACACACAACAAATAGTTACATTTATGGTTAAATATATATAGAGGTCAACTTTAAGAGTGTGTTTTGTGCCTAAAAAAGGAAATAATAAGCCACTTGAAGTACCCAACAAGGAAATGAAAATATCCAAAAATGAAGTTGTCAGACTTGTGGGATTCATAGTAAATGAATATGTGTTCTAGGTATTAAGTAATTGAAGTAAAAAATGGGTAGATGGCCTTGTGGCATCATTTGAAAATCACAAACTATAAATAGTTGGGATAAGTGTTGATTACAAAATATCAGCCATGGAAAAAATTTCAAATGTGGTTTCCAACCATAGATCTATTGTTTTTAATACTTCTAGCTTAGTCCATGCCTTATTTTAAATCACAAAAGGATTTTTGGTTACATGGTAGAGGAATTTTTGGACCATCACCATTGTGGAAGTTTTCTGAGCTAGTACAGGGTAATTTCTAGCCTTTACTTTCTTGGTTCTAAATAAAGGAATTCAAATTTCCAATCTAGGTGTTGTTTTCCTATTAGTCATTTTTGTAACTTCATGTTTTGGATTGAAAATATCATGCATGAGAAGCTATAAAATTTATAATTTTGAGGAATATTTCCTTTCTTGATGTTTATTGTATAAGATATCACCTCTTGGGGTCATGAAGTGCAATTAATCTATTCTACAACCTTACATTTGAAAATAATTACAAGTAACATATAATTTTTATAGTCATATTCTATCTTGCAGTGTGATATATTAGGAGAAATTACAAGCAATCTCTACTTGTTACATTAATTTTCTATCCCCCAAACAAATTGATCCACACCAATTATCAAAGGGTACAATTTTTGGCATCATGGAAATAACATTTTGAACACTTGTTGGATGCTCTCCCCTTCTAATAATTGTTTCATGGGAGTTAAGTATCATGAATATTAATTTACAAATTCCATGTTTGGGTTTCAAGTTGCCTTTCATCTTGGTTGTACATTGGTCTTTTGTGGTGTTTTAGGAGGCTTCATAACCTTTGCAAGGTTTGACATTCTCTATGTTACATACCTTGTACTTTGTATAGGGTGTTTTTTTGTGATTTGACTATTCTAATAGTCATTTGATGATTATTTACTATGAATCCTTCTTGTATCCTCTTGATTTCTCAACATTGTGTTTTTCACAAGGGTGACTACCCTATTTGGTTAGAAAGGATCCTCTATATTTGTTCATACTATGGCATATCTCCACAAGCCTCTCCTTTTATCTAAATATTTTTTTGGTACATCTCTTAATATTCATAATTACCATGACCAACATCCTTCATCTCTTGGTGAAAGCATATGATAAGTTGTTATGGAAACATAGGTTTCTTTATCATCACTTCCTATTGTATGTTCATTTGTTCCTATATCATTCAAAATTATGAGGCTCCCCATTGGTGTCTTTTAAGGAGCCTTTACTTTCTTTTATCTTCTCTACATCAAACCTTTATATACCCTTCATGAAATCTCTATTCTCTTCCCTCACAACTATCCTATTTACTGATCCCCATGACTATCACTCTACAAGAGTTTTCTATGGAATGTCACAAAGCTCACTATATTTTTAAGTTGTGAAAAGGTATTCTACATGTCTATCAAATACTTTTTCATTATCTTCATGACTTGTCTCTTCAATACAAAACACATGTTTTGACCCATTTTTTATAATTTGAATTAGTTACTACTCATATATTCAATGTAGAATATTGATGCTCTAGCATGACCTTC
>VDFB02373957.1:0-21746 GCA_007258455.2 Sequoia sempervirens | reverse complement strand
TGCACGTAGAGTCATATGGGTGCTGAAGTGGGGGATAAATATAGTGTAGAAAATTGTATGCTCTTGAAAATAGTGTAATTTCACACTTAATTTGGACCTATTTTAGCACCATTTCATTAAATACCCCTTTAAGTCATCATTAACAGGCCCCTAATACCCTTTATTTTAAATCTCGAGGCTTATTTCAACTAAAAACTTGACAAAATCATCAAAAGCAATTAAATTTCTAAAAAACCACCTTGAAAATCTAGGGTGGAACTCATATGCCACCTTGGGCATATGAGTCCCCCTAGGTGGGATCCATATGCCAGAGGTGGTGTATGAGTCCCATTTGGGGATTTTTTTAGGGTTTGAGTGGGAAATTCAACTTTTTAATTCAAATTTTTGGTTGATTTTGGCTTTTGAGATCTGAATAATGGTAAATGAGGTGTAAATTCCTATATAAGCAAGCTTCTAAGTCATTATTTCATCTAAGCAAGCATTTTTAGGAGCAATTTCAAGACCCAAGCATTCAAAAGTCTTTAAGCATTCTTTCACAAGAGCATTAAATTTTCAAGATCAAGTAAAGTTGAAGTCTTGGAGCAGCATTAAAGTGTTTTTGTAGGCCTTCAAGCTCACTTTCATTCAAGATCTAGCATTGTCAAGGGTTGATTATGGTTGCCTCTGGTGAATCATGATGGATTCTAGGTTGGGGAGATGCAACTAGCCATCAAGCCAAGCCTAATGACTTATTTACGAAGTGATTCCATCCTCCATTATCACTCTATTTGTAGCCTAAGGAAGGTACATGCATCATCATGACTTATTAGAGTGATTTGACATCTCTCAAAGTGAGCATTACATTCAAGCTTCATTCATGCATCTCATTCTTACACAATAGAATAGGTTGCATTGCATTTTTTATTTCCTAATCTTAGACAAACTTAAGGTTAGGGTTTATGTTCACATTTACATTCAAATTTCATTATTTCTATCAAGGTTTAATTACCAAACTAGGGGTTTGACCAAGGAAAACACCCTATAAGAAAATCAAGTATATATTTTATTTTGTAGGTCTTTTTACAGATTCAGATCTGAGAATAAATTTGGAAGAGAAAAGAAGAGGTTGAAGTACAAATCTGAACTTTGAATTCCCAAAAAAGCGAAATGAGACTGATATGCTAGAAGTGGCATATGAGTCCCACTACAGGAAAAATTTCTAGATTTTTGTAGATCTAGAATCTACACTGCTAGAAACTTGTTCTAGAACAAAAACCTTAGTCTGGGACTAATGCGCCCAAAGTGGTGTATGAGTCCCAATATGCCCTAATTTTAGTATTTTTTAGTGTTTCAGAGCTTATTCCAATCTTCTTTATATTTCCAGGTACACACCTTTGACCTTGCAGTTTTCTATTTTGATTTACATGCATTTTTAGGTCATTTAGTGAAGTCTTGCATCATATTAGGGTTAAACATTATATCTTGCATTTAATTTGTCTTTCCAAGCCCTAACTTGGTGGTGAACCCATACTTAGTTTATAATTGGACCCTAGGGCAACCCTATTACAAGATCTCTTTCTCCTTTGCATATTTTAGATTGAGATCTCTAGGGATTTCCTTGAATGAGAGAGTGTGAAGATTATCATTCTATCTCCCAAGTATAGAAGCAAAAAAATTCAACCTTTCATAAGGAAACCCTAGATAAGTGTGAAAGTGTAATACAACACTTTACAACACCATTTAAATAAGGTACAATTTAAGTACATTGCATTAAAAATGGCCCTAGATTAATGTGAATGTGTACAACACATTACAACACTAAACCAAGGCATAGTTAAGTTAATTATTGTGACTGAGGATATTAGTATGGGCCAATGATGCTTGATCCATGAAGAATCAAAGCATAACGAAGCCACTAATACTCAATATAAACATGATGAATCAAAATGAAGTTAAAATAAACACTAATTAAAACAAAGCATTCTAAGTTACAAAAACATTTAAAATATCTACTCTAGCCCACTCAAAACATATCTCATTTTGGGAGTGGTGTCAAATTGATGTGTAACGATGAACCTTTCCCAATCGCATGATTAGTAAGCTTATTTCAATTGATTATATTGAAGATAATCAATGAAATAGTTGTAAGATGTGAATGAAAACATGATTTATGCTAAAATGAGTATAATGCAAGCTAGTTTAGTATGATTTTATGCTAAAAATGATCTAGATATGCAATTTCTAAGCTAATCTAAATGAGAGTTAAACTAAAAGATTCAAAACCCTAATTATCTAATTAGCTAAATGGATGCATTATGGAATCCATTAATGGAAGCTAAGCTATTATGCAACTAATTTAAACTAAAATATGCTAGAAGTGAGCTAAATATGAGTGTGATTATGAGTGATTTCAACAACATAAGTTTTCTAAAGATGGATCCATTTGTCTCCAAATAGTGCTTACTATAGGAATAATCAAATGATGTCTTGAAAGGTCGAGATAAAAAAAAAGGCCAATCAACGTCAAGGATGGAGGAAATAGGAGGCATGGATCATGGATTCTCATCAACAGATGAGAATGCAAGATGAGATTTAATCATGGGTTCTCATTTGTTCCAAACAAAAAAAAATTGACCTTCAAACAAAGGTCAAAAAGTAACTTGATCAAGAAGTCACAAAGCTGTAATCCTTTGCATATGAAGTCAAGGAGAACATTTCCTTTCAAATGATCGAGAGAATTATCTGAGATATTTTTGGTAAATTAAAACAAAGTTTAATTCTGTGCGTAAGGGGAGGGAATATTCCCTTTATGAAAAAATTGGATTGAAGCCAGGACGACTGTTAATCAAACGCCGGGCCTAACCGCTAAACAGTAATCAGGAAGAACATACATATCCAATAAAACCAAAACGATCTAAATCTTGCGCGAAAGCGAAACGGCATCTAGTCAAACAACAGGCCATTTTAATCAATCATTAAATATCCTTAGGAACTTCAAACCAAACCGTCATCTACCAACTCTAACGAGACACAAGGAAAGGAAATTCAACCATTTAAATGAATTAGGTTAATAGACGCAAATGATGCAATTAATTAAATAGCTAGGCTAATTTAATTAATTAAGTGAAAAGAGGATGGGTTCCAAGAGGAAATGATTTTAGTATACCTGATTCGAGTGTATGATATCATTCAGGATATTTTTCAATGTCTACAATTATATATATCAATTATTCTGAAAATAAGTGTGAAAAAGGGTTACTTTTTTTACCATACATTTATATTTGTATTTTATTTTGAAAAAATTAAAAGATTATTTTATAATACTTTTTAATAAATTAACACTATAATTTAGTTGCTCATAAAATGATGAAAAATGAAGGTACATGGGACGCCAATCTTTATATAGCAATTTTTTTCCTTCATTTTTTGTTTGTGTTTATAACATGGAACTTTAGTGCATGGATATATTTTTTTTTACAATTTTGTTAAATATATATTTTTAAATAAATATTAAAATGTGTGTATTAACATATAATTTTTTCCATTCGACATCAACTTTTATATTAAATATTTATCTAAAACAGAAAAATAATTATTTTTTTAATAAGTTTTAGTATTTTTTTTTGACATGGTAATCAGCCTAATATTTTATGCTAATAACCTACTTTTGGTAAAAAATAAAAATATAAAATATAAAAAAATAACTAAACTATATATATATATATATTTGAAAACTGGCACCTATGGATCTATTACTAAGGGTATTTTATATTTAAAAAAAATATTATTTTTACATTGAGTAGAACTAAGCTGAAACATCGTTTTTCTCAAATAATTACATACATCTTTTGATATATTGGCCTCAAAGATAAGTGTTAAATATGTATTTAGCCTATAATTTTAGCTGCTTATGGAAATATCTTAACTTAGCTAAAATTAATATTACTATATCACATTTTTGGCATAAATTAATTTAGCCTAAACGTACAAAAAATCCAATTGTGTTGATAAGTAAGCTGGCTATCTGATTCAAATCTTGGAGTAGAAACCAGGGAGCCATTCATGCCCTGCCATTTGCACCCACGCCATCCATGAGAAAAAAAAATATTTTCAAGATGATCTCGCTAACATAATTCCCAGAGCTTTACTACAATAATTCAAGATCCAAGCATCATGCCAAATTGTATGTGAGTTTTGTATTCGAGTTCAGATTGTCATATTATCATTGTTTTATGAAGGATAACACTTTTGTAGGTCTCCAAAGCATTCAAGCAATCAAGGAAGCAAGATCCATTTCCTTGAGGTGATGTGCATGAATTTGGTCCTTCAAGGAATCCATTTAAGGGTGGTGAGTTGTAGCACTTTGTGATTTCATCATTCATTCCTATCCATTATCATTTTATCATTGATATTGCCATTGTGGAAGTGGAAAAATAACACGGGGTTTAACTAGGGAAAGCCCCTAAATGACACAACATTTTCCCTCTCTTTTAATGTGCAATTTTTAGGTTTTAAGAGGAACAAAGGAAGCTTGGAGAAAAATTGTTCATTGTTGCAATTGAAGCCCTACACCTTGTCAACTCACAAAAACTTACCTACAAAATAATTTGACAGTGTTTTGACAAATTTGCAAGCCATAATGAAAATCTAATATTTGTCATCAAAGGACCTCAAAAATATAGTAGGAAAGGTGTAAAAGGACTCATACGCGCTAGGGCGATTATGTCCTTGTATTCATATCAATACCAATTTTTTTGGGCAGGTACATAGTCCTCTACACTTCCTAGATTTTCTTGCGAGATAGTATTTCAGTCTATTAATTGTCAGATTATTGCATTTCTCACATTAGTTCATATAGTCTACTTAGGTTAATCATAAAAAAAAATTCCAAATCATTCCAATCCCCAAATTGATGGAGTTCCAAGTCCGATTGGCTCACCTCCATGGTTGACAGTCAGTCTAAACACCTTGATGATCTCCATCTTTAAATCCTATTGTTAAAAGAACATAGGACTTAGTATCACCTTTTTCTATGTTTCACATTTCATTAAGGAAATTTGAGGCTTTTGAATATTGGTTTGTTTTGTGATCAATAGTCACCATTCTTGATTTAAATTTTCCTTCATCTAGTATCAAAGCCAATTCAAAAGAAATCCACCAATCATTGTAAGAGATTGAGAAGATATTAGAGTGTAATTTATCTTAATTGAGTTGAATTCGTTAGTTGCATGTATAAAGGAATATCGTTGGATCGAAGTTCAAAAAGTGTTGATTGAAGATTGCAATCCCTCATAGATATTCACTCAATAAAAAGTATTTGGTATTTTAAGAAAAATAGATCACAATTAATTACAAAAGGAGGGAGTAGACCACACCAAGAAACTTGTAGTTTTATTTTATTAATTTTCAAATATTTGAAATATAGATCATATCAAAGATACAAAGTTGTAGGCTACTGACAAGATCGAGTAGGAGATCGTAGATCTCATAAGGAAATTGTCAACATGGGTAGATAATAACATTGCAAATTCATTCCCATTATGTTAGTTGTCCCAATTTTTTGTAGAGCTATGTTACCAAAAAAGTGATGGATACCCTTTGTTGCATGTTATGATAGCTAAAATAGGTTTCCCATTGCAAATGGTTGTTTCTAAGTCTTTTCATGTGTTCCAAATTTTTAATAGAAAGCAATTCATTTAAAAGATATTTTGTTTCACTCTTGAACAAGCAGTCACAATTTTAGTGTCAAATGATATCTTTTTAAATATATTATTCATGGGATATATAAGAAATTTATCCACTCTACTAACAGATCTATTTTAGACCCACATTTGAAGCTCAACAAGGTTTGGCCCTTTCCTTACATTTTGGGAATGAAAGAAAGGATTTTTTGAATACATTGTACAAACTGTTATAGAAGTTGAATACATGGACAAGGTTGTGAATGTATCAATAGAGGATGATTTAGTTTATAATGTAAGGAATGCTATTGTATCAGTTAGTGTGGGGATTTTTCAAAAAAAACACACTGAATTTAAGCCTAACTTTTTATGGTTATAAACTCATTTGACTTCAACAAAAAAAATCAAACAAAAACTTCTGGGAAAATGTTTGTGTAACTTATTCATATCAAATTCATGATTTATCATTGGAATTAATTTATTTTAAATGATAATTTATTACAATGCCTTCTATCCAATATAGAGTTATTGTCCATCTAGAATTGAACTTTTGAATTTTGCTAGAATATTTTGATAGTTATGGAATCAATAACACCCTTAAGATCTTAAAAAACAACTTATGATTCAAATCATAAATGCTAAATAATCTAGCCAATAGATCATTCTTAAGATGAACATATCTTGTAACATCAAAAAAATTGGTACTACTTGGTCTTACAAAAAGTAGATATATGAACATTTATTACAAAATAATTTGTATTTTATTATTTCAAAATAATAAATTCTTCATATATTAGTATATGGGTGATCCCACAATACTATGTATCACTTTTTTCCCAAGATGGACATTTACATCAATAATTTTAACTGAATCTTCATCTTCTAAGGCCTATAGTAGCTAAACCATTAAGAATCTCAAGATGATGCAAGCTAGTGATTTGTGGCAATTTTTGTGTAGATTCTAAATATATTTTTTTAAAAAATTTGAAAAAAATTATGAATCTTTCAAAATCTCCTTTAATAACTATTTTTAAACTAAAAACAACATTTTCAAAAGTAACGTTTGTGTCGTACAACATAAATTTTTTCTATAAAGGATAAAATTCTAATTTTTGAAATATAGATTCTCAACATCAATAAAGGGAATGAATAGTTTTTCATAATTTTTGGTTTAACATATATTTTTTAATTAATTTCTAAAGTCATTGTAACTATAATTTGGACATAATGTGTGTCATATAACATAACTTGTTACATGAATATGTGAAATCAATTTTTTTGTGAAACAAGAAAATCAATAAGGAGGGAATGAATATTGTTTGAATTTTTTTTACAATTTTTTACCATTTTTAAACCTCTACAGAGCAAAGAGCTCAATGTTCAAAGAAAAAACTATGTTTAGTGAAAAATGAAAATTAAACACATGATAAAATGAAAACATATCAAAATTATACTTGATTAGAAAGCTTGTTTCGAGGGCTACAATCTTGTAAAATATATTGTCAAGTCAAGCTCATTTGTAGGTCCAACCCAGGGTTTGAAATTGAAATTTCTGAGGAGATTTTGATGCAGATACAACTCCAAAAATTTCCTCTGACCAAAAGTGAGACACAACTCTGTGATTTCACCCATATAAACATTACAATAATAGATTATCTATTATTCATTTATATTTTAGTGGTTAATTATTGTATGTGGTGATATTATAAAAGTTACAATAATGAGTTGGTGGTTGGCACTTAGTTTTCCAATTCTAGTTTATAATAATAGTAACTTAAATATAGCATATATTTTTAACTTCTTTTTTGGTCCTATATTTAGATGTCATTGTCATGCATTATATTGTTAGTAAAAATATATGTTAAGGTATGTGTATCAATAGATGAAAATTCGTAATCTCTTTTTATTTGAATTGCTTCTTGTGAAATTAAGACTTCAATTATTTAGATTGAATTTTTTATATACGATAATTATTAGACACTTATTTCATGTAACTTTTCTTGGCTATATATAAATGGTTCCAAGTTTGAAATGAATATTAACTAGCGAATATTTATTTTTTCCCCCCAATATTTTAGAAGTACTCTTGACAATCCAAGTATTTTTTATATCACTCATGCACATGTACAAATAACCCATGGTCTTATAAAACGGCTCAATGTAAGGTTTATTCATACCAGATTATAGTTTTGTGCATTCAACACAATGCTAAGATGTTTTGTGGATGAAATATTCTAACATAATGGCTTTGGAAAAATCTATGCAAGTATCTTCTAAACAATTTTATGTAACTTATGCAAGATAACCACATGCGTACCTTTTAACCATGTCACAATTTTAGGAATTGATACTCAAATATTCAACAACAATATTTTGATCCTACAATAATACTTTTAGATGCATGTATTCAAAAGATGGGTGCACATGCATATACTCTAGCATGTCAATCGAACATCATATATTTATTTCAAGTCATTCCATCTATGAGAGGGAGTGAGCTAATTTGACAATCAATGGTTGATGTCATCTAACTACATTACAAGATGATTGAGTACATATTTGAGTTGTTCCATTTAATTATTTTTATTCACCACTTTTTGTTAGACACATTGTACTGTGTAATGAGCAGTAGAGGAGGAAACAAACTTGGAGGTGATGGCGAAAAACTTAGTTCACATTTGATCTCTCTATATTTTTGGGGTTATTTGTGTGTTTAAATTGCAATTATTTGCCCTTGCTTAGCACATGTTTGTAAGTTTTTTTAGTTAGGTTTTGGTGAATGGTTATTAATGGACATTGAGTTTATCTATGCCATTTGTATGGTTTCTATGTGACCCTTGATTATGCTGACATGAAATATGTACAATAAATTCTCACCTTTCCTTCAATCATTTGGATTTAGGTATAATATTTGTAATGTTTTATGTTATTAATTTTCTCAATATCAATGATTTTGATTAGATAAGTAGGGAAAGGGCCTCAATCCCATGGTTACAACCAAACAAACAAAAAGGAACATAAACAAGGTGGGAAACAACACCACCAATCAACATCAAAAAGCATGTTCATCAAGGGTGGCATGCAGGCCATAATTCATCACCATAACCATAGTTTAGCAAAAATTAATCAAAAACAACAAGTTTATGCTAGAGTACTTAAAATGACGTAGGACATTAATCAAATCCACCATATACCAAGTAGTCCTAAACCATAACAAGGCTATAATGAAATATCAATCTGAAATTTGGAAGCAAAAAGACAAAAATATGATAGCAGTCATTAAGCAACAACAAAAGAGAAGCCATTACTTGGATTTTTTCAACAGGTCCCCATATTCACCAATGAGGGAGATGTACCCCCTCTAGTTAGATCCATCTGAATCATCCAACACCTTTAAATCATTATACTTCCCTAGTTTTTTCAGCTTGCTGGTAATTTTTGTTTGTCTAGAAACTACACCCATCATCGCTCTTCACATCAACCTATTAGTGACCCTCATTAATGTGACCAAGGCTTTCTCCATGTCATCCACCTATACCTGCAAGTAAGTAAGTCCAATTTTCATGAAATCCATACTAGAATAATTAGTAATAGTCTCATTGCTAGTATTCCTAGCATCTAGACCAGTCAAATTATCATTCTTTTGGTCCTCTTCCATCTCAGTTTGCTCCTCATCATCATCGTCCTTTTCTTCTTCCGATTCCTCTCCCCCATATCATAGGAAGAATCCTCACAATCCGTCCCATCATAATCTTCATCCACCTAGGCTTTAAAATCTTCAATTTTGAAGTCTTCCTCTTCATACACAGTGACTTTTTGTTTTCCTTTTTTGTCCTTAGAAGCATCTTTAGCTAGGTGAGCTGACCTATGACCATAGCTACCTCCACTACCTTGCCCCTGCTTATTCTCTTTCAATTCCTCTTTTTGTACACCCTCTTCACTAATAGTAATGACATCATAATGAGGATTGAAATCTTTTTTAAACTTCTTAGACTTGGGTAAGTCTAGGAGAAGAGGGGAGTGTTTTCACTTCTCCAGAGTTTCCTTCACAAGCTTGGTCTTAGGTCTCAACAACACCTTTACGAATAATTTTTTGAGTCACAGGGGTTGAGGGGTTCGAAACATTAGCAATAGGGGAAGGGATCTTAGCAAGAATTAACACCCTCCTAGCAGCAACAATGGGAGACAAGAAGGGATTAGGTACCTTGGTAGGGATTTCATCCACAAGGGGGTTCCTCATTGTCACCATCATTGCAGTTAGGATAGTCATTTCTGGAAACAAGTGGGTTACCATGAGTGTGTAGCGTAAGAGTGTGATTATATAGAGCAAGCATCAATCCTTGATGTAGGGGAGGGATATCACCTTTCTCTATATTAATTTGCAGAGAAGAAAATAAGTAGTAAGGAAAATTAATTCTTTCACCATGCCTGATATAATTTAGCAAAGGGAAATGATACACATGTACAAACATGTATCTGCCTTCCAATGTAAAATACCTCATGACAAATAAACTTACTAGGGCATAGGGAAGCAAAAGCTCTAACTGAGCATGCCTATTTTGGAAATGTTTCAGATTCTCCTTGTCATGCAGAAACTTGTCCACAAACATTTGGTAGTCAACCCCACTCTTATTTGCCACCTTTATACCCTGATTCTGTAATCTAGTAGCTTCTGCTATAAACCTCGTTGTCACTTCAAACTTGACAACCTCGATAGCAACATTTCCCTTCCTCCAATAATTAGTGAACTTGGTAGTTAGATTCTCATTGTAGCCCTTCATATACTCAAAGAAAGGAACCATGCCAACATTTTCAAATAATCTCCACAAGTACATATTCTGCTTGAGTGGCTAACATTTTGGAGGCTTTGTGCACTTCCTCAGTCCACCCATCTTAACACTCTACAATTTTTTTGACTGCTACAAGCTATTCCTCATAACCACCCACCTCTTTGGCTCTCTACTCGTGTTGTAGAAAACACTTTTACTCAAAGTAACAAAAAAAGCCCATAAAAAATGAGGAATTGAGAAGTTTCTTTTAGGGGAAGCCAATGACACAATTCCTAGAGCCAAAATCTCATCATTTTTATTGCAAGTGATTAACATCTCATTAATAATCATACCTTTCAAATCTTCACAAATATAGGGAGGCCTGACATTAGGCATATCAACACAATTAGATTTGACATCCCTTCACAACTTACAAATCTCCATGTGATCCTTGATCACCTTGGGAAGGAAATAATAATTAATTTTACCTCCTAATGAGATCATCAATCTCATTCCCATACCCCACTTAACATCATTAATCTGCATTCCTTTGAAAATACAAGGTCTCCCTTGCTTCCCATGCAACTTTAACACATCATCTTTGTAAATTATAATCATATTCAAAATTTTCATTTAAAATCTAATCCCTTAAAGACTGCAGTAGGTTATTATTTATCCAATGGGTCCACCCCATACAACTCAACGCCTTGTTGGAAACACAATAAATAGACTTATTTCCTTCTTTATAAACATGCTGCATCTTGCAGTTAGTAAAAAACTCTTAAGGGATAGACACCTGCCAATGATATTTTTTAACTCTTAGGGGGGCGTCGCCACTCCATTCAAAATATCCACTATTAACTTAGAATCTCCTTCGAGAATAACATTTTTAAATCCGTACTCCTTAAGAGTCTTTATGCCCCCTAAAACATCCATAGCCTCAACTTTGTTATTAGAACAAACACCTAGGTTAACACCAAAGCTCACAATGCACTGCCTTTTGTGGTTTATGAGCAAATCCCCTACCCTTGCTATTCCTGGGTTGGCTTTGGAGCACCCATCAAAGTTACATTTAATCCAATATTTCTGAGGAGGGGTCCACACTGTAGACTTTCTAATTAACATCTTGGCCCAATTGAAGTTAGTAAGATCCTTACTTATGCCCCATATTTGCTTTATCCTCATCTCTTTGTAATTAGGCCAAAATTTGGAGAAACTGCATCTTCCAACCTCCATATTTTCCTTAATCTATGTTTTTATTATCATGCTAACCTCATAGCTGCTTCTCTCCACTTCCTTGAAGATCCTGTCATTCCTTTCCTTCCATATTCCCCAGGTAACATAGGGGGGAACTTGGTTCCAAAGATCAACAATAACATTATGGGAAAAGGGGCAATTTGACCAACTTTCTATAAACAACTTCATAGAGTGAGGAAACACCCAATCAATAGACAACAACAACAGGAAGAAGGACCAAACCTCTCTAGAGAACTGAAAGTGAAAGAAGATGTGCATTATTGAATCTTCATCCTGCTTGCAAAGGGAGCATTGGTTAACCATCTGGAATCCCCTTCTCACCAAGTTGTCAATGGTAAGAATTTTTCCATGTGAGGCAACCCACCGGAAAGAGTTAATTTAAGGAACCAAGTTCTTTATCCACACCTTTTCTTAGAGATGATTTCTTATGTCTAACAATGGCTTAACCAATTCTTCATAGGCCTGTTTTATTGAGAAATTACCTGAAGAGCTTCCCTTCCAAACCCATTCATCTTCCCTTCCTATATCAAACCACTTCGCCTCCCCAATTAGATTGTGAAGCCTTAATAGGTTTAGATCCCAATTGATCTATCTATAACCTCTTAAATTATCCCTTCTTAATAGCATATTGAGCTCCTTCTAGTTAGGTTCATCCATCTCCCAATTGATATAGTCAAAAACATTTTTGCCACATACCCTAGTTAGGCTTTGTTTAAGAGGGTTTAATCCATCAATTGAAGACAAAGAGAAGTCTCAATCCATGGGTCCTTCCAAAAGTCAGTATTTTTACCATTTCCAATTCTCTTTCTAACCCCCAATTTCAACACATTTTTTTTATTTTAACAAGGTGATTCCATAAAGTAGAACCACTAGGCAGGTCAGTCGTAGAGAGAAAACAACCAAGGTTCCTATTCTTCAAGTACTTTTCTTGGAAAATCTTCACCCAGTCTTTAGAACCTTCAAGGAGGTTCCATCCAAGTTTAGTTGTTAGGGATTTATTAAGCAAAGTGATTCTTCTTATCCTCAAACCACCTGCCCTTTTTGGTGTGCACACTTTTTCCTAACTTACCAGAGATAGTCTATTTTTTTTTAGTCCCTGACCACATGAATCTTCTCCGAATCTATTCTATTTTTTCCCCTATGAAGGTAGGGATTTTGAAGAGTGATAAGTAGTAAATAGGGATATTCTATAAGGAAGCTTTCAATAATTGGATCTTCCCAGCCAAGCTAAGTAGCTTCCCCTTCCATCCAACCAAATTTTTTTGAACTCTCTTAATCAATTGATTCGAGTAATTATTTTCCAACTTCTTGGAAATCAAAGGTAACCCAAGGTAGGCAATAGGTAGGACAACTTCCTGACATCCCAATATTTTCACCACTCTATCCTTAACCAATTGGTCAATATTAAAGAAGTATATCTTGCTTTTTTCATAGTTGATAAACTAGCCAGAAACAACAACATAGTCATTTAGAACCTGTTTCCAAAGCCCAACTTGCCCCACCCTAACTTCCCCAAACAAGAGAGTATCATCTACAAATTGTTGGCGGAAGTTAGGAAAAAGAGACGAGGAAAATTTAACACCTTTTAGAGCTTTAGAGTCCACCAACTTTTGAATATTCCTTCCAAGGACCTCAACAACAATTATGAAAATATAGGGTGAGAGGGGGTCACCTTGCCTAAGACCATGACCACAAGAGAAAAATCCTTGTGGGACACCATTAATCAGAATAGAGCACATGGGTGAGGTAACACAAGAAGAGATTGAAGCTTAAGGAATATTCCTTCTATCCCAAACTTCCTAAGAAAAACAAAGAGAAAGGACCAGGAGACTCTATCATAGGCCTTAGATATATCAATTTTAAAGGCCATCTTCTAGGCTTTTTAGAGTGGTCCACTGAGTGGATAATTTCATGAGTAGAGATGATAGCATAAAGGATGTTTCTTCCTTGGAAAAAACCTTTCTGGTTTGGAGCAATCATTTTTCCAAGCACTAGTTTGAGCCTGAACACAATAATTTTGGAGAAGATTTTATAAATTGTATTATAAAGGCTTGTAGGTCTATAATCCTTCATAGCAGATGCATTAGTATTTTTTGGAATAAGGGCTATAAAGGTTGTATTCAATTGGTTTAGCAGCGTACCCAACCTGAAGAAATCTCTAGCAACATTAAATAGATGGTTTTGACAATATCCCAGTAGGTCTAGAAAAAAGCATGAGGAAACCCATTTGGGCCAGGGGATTTAAAAGCACCAAAGGAGAACACAACCTTTTTTACTTCTTCCATAGAGACAACATTAGTCATATTCTTTAAATCTAGATTAGAGATAACTTTAGGGATCACCTCAAGAAAGTCATCATGTACCTGATTTACATTGCCCGGGGCCATGTGGTGGGAGAAGAAGAAGTTAACATCTTCCCCAAAAATTTATTTTTTGGTGGAGACCATGGGGCCATCCTCTTTCACCAGCGATATGATCCTATTCCTGCTTCCATGTTTCAATGTAGATTGATGGAAGAATTTAGAATTTCTATCCCCTTTAGTTAGCCATTGAACATGCGACTTTTGTTTCCAAAAGATTTCCTCCTTTTTGTTTATCTTAAACCATTGAGATATGAGGTCTCTTTCCTTAGCACATGTCTCATCATCCACCTAACTAGCCTCCATAATATCCCAAACTTCCTTTAAATTGTTTCCCAGGGTATTCTTTATCTCAAAGATATTACCAAAGGTCACCTTATTCCACCCTTTCACTCTTTGCTTGATTCTACTAAGTTTTTCCAACAAGAAATACATAGGGGTGCCACTTATAGGTTCCTCCCACCAAATTTTTACAAGAGCATCAAAGTATAGGTGAAGGCTCCACATTATTTCAAATCTCAAAGGGAAAGGTCCTCTATTGTGATCAACATTTCTTTTAAGCACCAAGGCGTTATGATCAGAGCCATACCTTGGGAGAGAAGAAAGAGAGAGGAATTGGGAGATATTCCAATTGATTGAGATCAGAAACCTATCAAGCTTGACTTGGATTAGATGTTTTCCATTCCTTTTGTTGGACCAAGTTTACTTAGAGCCTTGGAGAGGGATATCAATAAGGCTAGTTGAGTTTAGGAATTCAGCCAGCTCCATCATGCTATCTAAATAGTCATCCAACCCCCTGACTTCTCTGAAGGAAGGAGATGGGAATTGAAATCCCCTCCCAACATCCAATGATCATCTTTTTTGTTTTTAATATCATCATTTAATTGTTCCCAAAGCAGCAACCTGTCTTTTCTCAAGTTGGGAGCATATATATTTATTAAGTTCCATTTCTCCTAGCCGGAAGCCACATCTTCCAGGGAAACCATCAAACTATTCCTACTAGCTGAGCATAGAGTTCCTTTTAGTTTAGAAGGATTCCAAAGAGTAGCTATACCTTCAGAAGCCCCTTCAACCTCATTAACAAAATAATTCACACCAGGCCAGATGCTCAAAATTGCCTTAATAGAGTGTTGCCACAATAGTGGTTTACACTTTCTAGGAGATCTTATTTTTGTTGAAATCACATATTTTTAAAAAATATAATGATTTAAGCCTTGAAAATTTCCATTTAAAGGATTTCAATTGAAGATGGTTTGATCAAACCACCTTAGACCAAGCCCCCTTGGATAGAACCCCACTATTTTTAAACCATACATACCTATAACAAAGTCTCCTTTACACCTATCAAAATGCTGATAAAAACCACTTTTTATTTACCTTTTTGGGGATCAAATGAATTTATTTAAAATTTATTTTTTGTATGTATTCATATTATAAACTTCCGGAAAGTATAATTTTAATTAAATTTAATTTGATTATTATATTTATTTTTATTTCTTGTGAATGTAGCTTTTTACTAAAATCAAGCTCTCTATTGTGCGTGGAAAAATAGAAAATTATCAAAAAAAATTGAAAATATGGAGTGCACGGATATTGAAGTCCTTGATTCAAAAAAAAAATATTGAATTTCGATACATACAAAAAAATTTATGTTGTTACAGTCGCTATGTCCGAATTGTAATTGGTTTGACTTCAAACTCTATTAAAGAAAAAATATTCAATAAAACACTATGAAAACCAATTGGAAGCACTATATATCATAGTTACAAAATATAAATTCAAAAAATTAGAATTTTATCCTTCATGGAAAAAAAAAAGTTATGTTATCGTTGAGTGTCACTCCTTAAAATGTTATTTATTAAAAACTAGTTTTCAAAGGAGACAAAAATAAGTTTAATATGATTCCAATTTTTTAATATATATAACTAAATGTCACAAATCACTAGTTTGCATCATCTTCAAATTCCTCACGGTTTAGCCAGCTATAGGTGCCCGTAAGTGAAGATTTAATTAAAAAAATCAGTTCATCGGTCCAGGCCAAAATTGTAAAACCATTATGGTGGGATCACATTTCATCAAAAGTCCATATTCATCTTGGTTTCTTGGAGGAGATGAACATCCACTTTATTGTCAGGATACGGTTTTAACAAAAATTGTTTATAATGCTATTAAAGGCCCTATTATGCCAGAGGATACACTCCCAACTTTACCAAAGTTGGGGACCCCCCTTTTCTTTTCTTCTTTCCATTTTCTTTATCTCTGATTCGGATATCGGATGAACTAGAACGAAACATCTCTGTTCCTAGTCTCATCCCAATCCCTCGATCCTTGCTTCACTTTTGGTGTCATTGGGTTCACCGTCTCATTCTCTAGCCCGTTTGTTTCACCGTCTTTCACATCTGTTCTTCCGTTGGTCGCTTTTCGCCTGTGTTTTGTTCATCTTTTGTCACATTGTTTGCTTTTGTCTTTTTTCATTTGTTTGTTCATTTTCGTGTTGCTTGTTTATGGTTTTGTGTCATTTGCTTTGATCTTCGTGTCATCATTTTTTTGTGTTTTAGTCAAGAAATACAAAAAATGAAAATACAAAAAAAGACTAAAAACACTTCAAAAACACAAAAAATTTAAATATTTAAAATTTATTATTTTAAAATTTAAATAATATAAATCTTTTATGATTTAAAGAGATTTGTAAAGTTTAAATATAATAATAATAATAATAATAATAATAAGGATTATAATATTTAAAGAGTTTTAAATTTAAATTAGAAATAAATTTATTTTAAAATTTAAATAATGTAATTCTTTATATTATTTAAGTTTTAAAAAACAAATAAGTAAATAGGTTTCCAAGTTTTTAAATAAATAAATCTTTTGTTTTTTTTAAAAGATTTTAGTAGATTTACACAAGATGAAAATCATAAAATTAAATGTTTGGGTAAAAAATCTTTTTAAAAAAAAATAAAAAATTTGAAATACAAAAAAAATTGTAAAAAAATGGGTAAAAAGGTAGTAGGAAAAGGGGTAATAAAGAAGTAAAACAAATATAAATATAGAGAGAGGCTCGTTGTGATCGGGCTTAGCCATACATAAATACCCCTTTTAAAATTTTATGTGCAAACATAAACCTGACCCCGCATGGGCATCGAACTTCGAGTTTTTCCTTGCACCTTGGAGGTAAAGAATATGTTCCCGTTTCAAAATCCATCCCGACCCCGCTTTCCTAAAGTGTCTCACGCGGAATCGGAATAGATTTTAATCCGGGAACGAATGGTAAAATGTTTCACATTCGGATGCCGCTCCGGCTCCGACCTCGCTTGGTGCCTTTTCTCGTTCCGTTCCGGCTGTGGAAAGTGAAGGTCTCGCTCCTCTCCCATTCCGAATTTCATCCCGCTCCCGCACGTATAATGGCAACACCACTTTTTATTCCCCAGCAGGTTTGAACTCGACCTCGCCGGTCAAATGTGGTTTGGATTTCGCTCCCATCCTGCGCAGCACTGTGAAGTGGAAAGAGGGACGCATGTGAATGTTTAACAGGATGCCTCAAAAGGTAGTGGTTTCATGGAACGCGATGACTGCAGGATTTGCATTAAAGAAGTTGGAGTATACACAACCATAGACAAAGCATGTGGACTGTTTGACAGTTTTCCTCATGACGCACTGTTTGACAAGAATACTCAAAGAGATGTCAGCTCATGGAACACCATGATTGCTGGTAGAAAAAGCGTGCAGGATGTCGAAGCATAGACGATGCCCCTGAACCGTTTGACAGAATGCCTCAATGGAAATGTGGTCTCTCTGAGTGAAATGGTAGAGATCGAATCTAAATGAGGAAGCAACTCGATAGCATGTGAACTGTTTGGCAGATCGCCCCAAGGAAATCAAAGATCTCATGGAGTGTAATGAACGTAGAATATGCGCAAAATGATCTAGTGAAAAGAATTTGAGAAACTTTCGATGCGAAGGCAATTTGCGGGTGTAAAGCCAAATTCACCAACTTCTGCCAACATCCTTCACCTGTGAGAAAATGTGAAAGACTATACGAAGCAAGTGAACTGTTTGACAAAAGGCCTCAATGGGTAAGGCATGCAAAATAGGGAAGCATAGACATCACGACTTGTTAATGATTTGACAGAATTCTCAAAGAAATGATCGCAGGAGATGTACAAAATGGATTTCAAAAAGGCGCACGCACTATTTGATAGGGATTCCCCGAGGAAATAAAGTCTCATCGAATGCCTTGAAGAAACGTAATCTCATGAGATGCAACGACCTTAGCAATTAAATGAATATGGAAAAAATTGATTGTTTTTGTAACTACCTTGATAATTTGACATGCCTACAAAATGTAAAATATTGAAAAATGCATGAGAAACATGGAAACAATGGATCTTTGCAGGACAAGCCGATTGAGGAAGTTTTCAAGATTTTTGTACTATAAGGAGAAAATTAGGGATTAGAAGGGTTTGTTGCATGAAGATTTCAATGCTTTGGGGTTCGAGGGGATCCTTTGAGGTCTACAAGAAATTTGGAGAAAATTTGAGCCTTTCTTAAATTTAGTTGAAGAATTAAAATTTTGTATTTTTGGTGATCAAGCCCATAGAAGAGTTATTCTTGTATTGTGGATAAAAAAATTATCTTAATTTTTGATTTGTTAAGGTTTATAATTTGGTATCGCCTATGTGAAAAAAGCAGAAAAGTGGAGGGCTCAACAATGGTGGGAGACATTTTAATAGCTTTATGTTCCTTGTTTTGTTTATTACTCAAATTGATGAAGAAGAAACACAAAAAAGACATTAGCAAGGACAATAGAGCTCTTGGAAAAACTTAGAAAGAAATGTAGAAATACATGAGAATTGTGAAGGAATACAAAGTGATTCAGGAAAGGTCACCCTATCAAATACCAACTTTCCTAATAAACATTGAGTGCAGAGTGTGGAAATAAAGAACAGAGCCAATAAACTGTTGGATTGAAGGTCCCCACCGAAATGTGGTTTCATGGCATGAAATTGGATGGTACTGTCTAGCATTAAGAAGCAAACGCTAAAACCATGTCAATGCAACATTTAATGCTACTTTATTTCAAATCCAGTGATTGAATCCAAGGTTTCTTGTTTCCCAGCAGCCACATCCCTAACAATGTCTTTTGTTCTAGAATCCTTTTGGGAAGGTCTACCTACCTTATTACCCCCCAACATCTAGCTTCTTTTTCTTTTTCTTTTTAGATTTAATTGGGGCTTGAAACCAATCATCCTTGTCATCTTTATCACTGGCCTAAGGAGGAAAGCCCAACAAAGCCAAAGAGTCACTCAGGTTTACTGCCTCCTTTTGGGATAAGAAAGACATTTCTTCCAAGGATAGGTTGGTGTCAGAATGCACTAGCTCTCCTTCTTTGAAGTCAACTCCCACTCCAGATTCCTAAACCTTCTCCAAGGTTGACTACAATTTATCCTCCATAAGGGAGACCTCTTTAGGTTCATCCCCTATATTCATTCTCACTTCTTCCCCTATATCTAGCATCATAATTTTTGAAAAAGTAGGGGTTGGGAAACTGAAAACAAGGGCTGAAACCTTGAGGTTCAAGCTACATGAGTCAATAGAAATAACAAGAGGTTTAGCTAGAACATCCTTCTGGCCAGGGATAAGGTTTACCTTCTGTTGGGGGATAGTAACCACAAGGACAACAAAAATTACAGAAGGTTGGGCAACATAAGCAAGTTCAAAAGTAGAGGTTCTCTCAACAGGTTTTTTCTCCTTTGCAAATGTACCCTCGATAGGTTTTTTCTCACAAGAGTCAATGAGGTGGCCAAAATTCTTGCACAACTAGCAAAAAGGATGGGCATTTTCATATTCCAAAGGTTGGGTCCAGTTACCAAATTTTGACTTAAGGAGGATAGAAGATGGTAAGACCGAATTCATAGCCACATTTACACAAATATGATCATAGAGTAGTCTAAATCTCTCTTGAGGGATCTTATCAATAGCTAGAAGACTACCAAAGGAGTTAACTATACCTTTCAAAATACCCATCTCCCAAAATTCAAGATTTAGGCTAGGAAGGTGAACCCAAGTTGGTGCCGAGCAACCCAGGTCAGCCGAAGGATCAAAACCTTATTTCCATTTGTAGAGGGAGATAAATTTCTTAAACCCAAAGTCAAAGGCCTAGAGACCTCCAGTTAAAACCTTAAGCATATCTTCATAAACCACAAAGGAGAAAAGGAGGATACCTCTTGGCATGGCATTTATAGTGGCACTACCTTTGAGATTCCAAGTGGAAGCAACCCATTGATGTACCAATTCAATATTTGGCCTATAAGTCAAAAACTTACCAACCAATTCTAGTTTGACTGTCCATTGCCTTCAACATCAAAAATTTAGGGACATCTACTTCCTAGCTAGTCACAGAGCAAGAAGTAGACTCCAATGACCTTTTACCTGAAGCTGATGAGTCAAAAGCCACCAATTTATCCACGTATGAAACTGGTTCTTCCACAAAGAAGAAAGAGTCAAGCCCAAAAGGTGGAGATATGGGCGACTTTCCAGAAATACCCTTAGTCTTTACCCCAGGGGAAAGGATAGAAGTACGAGGAGGAGACTCCATATGGGGAATAGTAAGGTTAGCTGCTATTACCTCAGGCACAACGCCAGACAAGGAGACAACATTCTTGGAATGGGGAGCCTTCCTGGGCCCCCAACTAACTACCCCATGAAACAATCAAAATAAGGTAGGAGCTAGGAATTGAAATAAAAAACCAGAGTGGGAAAGTTGCAGAACAAAGCCAAACTTCCTAACCCATTGTGTTGTTGATGAGAGTGGTTAGGTTAATATCAATGTTGATACAAGTATATGAATACATTTTTTGTGACAATAAATAAAATAATTTGAAGTATCATTGATATTTTAAGAAATAAAATAGTTTTAAATTCTACGTTACATTAAGTTAGAGAAGAGTATGACCCCTCTCATAACTCATGACATAGAAAGAGACAAAAATATTTATACTCATGAATGATTTATTTTTAGATGATGAAGATGGCTACTTACATTACAGTTATATAATAATTATGTTGAAGGCATTACCAATGTGAAGAGGACCAAGCTAAATGATTAAATCAATGGTTTATTATTTTCAAAAAAGGCTTGCAAGATGATCGAAGGGATCTTGGATGTTCATTTTTTTATCTGCCTTCTTTCCCACTGAGTTTCATTTTTTAATATCATAATCTATTAGTAGATGCAAATTGTATGACCTTCTTAAATCGAAATGTAAATTACATTTAGAAAAAGTTTTGCATAAATACATGGTCATTTTTTAATCAATTAATGTGTGGTAATTTTTTAGTGCACATTTCAATTAATACAAAGTTTTAGGTAGATAAAGAAAGGTTTGTTAGTAAAAAAATTTGAGTTTTCTTCTTGTGAAAAAATGAAACAATATGAGAAGAAAGGGAAGAGTTTAAGGAGCTTATAAAGGTTTATTACTAAATAAATAAATTATATTATTATAAATTATATTTATAAAATATAAATTCATTTTTTAAATAATATATTATAATTTATTGTTATAAAAAAAAAATTATATTATTTTATTTATATTTTGTGTTTATTTTTATTTATAACTTATATATTTTAAAATGTATTATTTAATATATTTAATTCAAATATAAATATGAAATAATTTTTTTTTAATATATAAATTAGT